>UCOM01002331.1:0-27479 GCA_900474385.1 Ormyrus pomaceus | reverse complement strand
GCGACAATGATTTTTATAAATATGCTATTGCACGTACATAATTTTAATAAATTTTTAATTTTAATAAAATTCTCATTTTAACAAAATTCTCATTTATACCCACTAAGTTATCATTAAAATCCGATTAATTTTCTAACAATAAGATCAACCAAAAGATAGTACTATTCGTTGAATTAAGGATTAAATGATGAGTGTTTTACAATTTAATTTACATTCCGAAGAATTATAGAAAAAACCCGTATTCAAATATTGAAAATCTCAATTGGTACATTAACGTTACCGCTGAAAAACAAATAGCAGCTTTAATCCTGCACTACTTGCATAAGTAGCTCGTTACAATCCCCCCATTAACTAATCAATCCACGCCGCCTTTCTCGAATCGCACATCACGCACTCGGCATTTCAAAGTCAAAGAGAAGAGAGGAGACCTCAATGAAGCGGCGCCTCGCGTCGTCGCGGAAGCGGGGGAAAAAAAAGTGGACTGCGGCCAAAGAGACCGCGCATAACTTTCGTCTTCGCGTGAAAGGCCGCTTACAGGAGGTCCATACCGATTAAATCCGCGTGTCTCTATGGATCGGAGTGGCGCGCGGCGACGTTTCTCCACTTAGCGCCTGCATGCATTACACATGTGATGCTGCACTCCACTTTGCCGATTTCCGAGCCGCCGCCGCCGCCGCCGTCGCCGCGTGACGGTTCGCCTGACGGTCAAGAACGCGCGATATGCCGACGCCGAGCTCGTTGCGCGCGGATAGCGGATGCGGCATCGAATCGGCAATGAAGATTGATGGGATGTAGGCCTGGAGATGATTCATGATTAGCTTTGCCTGATGGCTTCGCGTATTGGTTTGCTAAAGAGAAAATTGCAGGCTCGCCTGGGATTGGAATTACACTTTTTTCATGGCTGGAATGAAATTGCGAAGGAGATGATGTTTTCAACGGTATCGTATCGGTACATTTGATTTTCTGAAAAGAATTTAGATCGAAATAAAAATTTAATTTATGTTATATTACTCAGAAAACAAGAAGATTTATGTTCTAAACGAGTAAAGTGTGAATGAGCAGAATGGAAGCCTGGCGTATCATTGAACTTAAAGACTGGTTGCGTTAGTTGCGGCTCAAAATTGTAGACTATCATTCGATTTCCATTGCAGTTATTACAAAATTAAATTTATTACCCATTCTACTTAAAAAAAATATAGCTATTTTTACTATTTTTTTACTAATCTTAGAAAAAACCAATGAATCACATATACTTGAATAGTTCAATGTCTGTTTGTTACTAATCTCAGAAAAAACATGATTTATTTTTACAAATTTTATTGATTTTTTAAGGCTTGTATGATGTAGGGATGTAAAAAAAGCTCTCGGGTTGATTTCTACTTTTCAAGATAATTGTTGCCGCTGCGTTACATCGACGTTAAGATCCAATCTTCGGAGTAAGTCAATAAAAAGTAGAATAAAGAAAGTGCAGCGTGAAACTAATCAGTATAATTCACGCGACATTTCTACCCGATTCCACCCATACAAGACAGAATTTCGAAAGTACAAAAAATTTACGACTCCGCTAATCAGCGATTCGATGAATAAAACATCCTCCCGAGAAGTACCTTGCCTCCCTCCGTCATCGAGCGGCATTCCTTGAAGCTCGAAGACAAGCCCGAGGACAAGGTACTCGCCCAGTCACCTCCACCTCGTCAAGCTCGAGTCCTTCCCAAAAACTGTAGAAAAGCGCGGGGAATCGGTGACGGTCGAGTGACGGTCAGCGAACCTTTACTTACCTGGCTGCGCTCTCCGTCCCCACCTCCGACGCTCTCCTCCGCGGTCCCAAACTCTCTCTTTTCTCGTCGGCGGTCTCGCTGGCGGCCTCGCGCGGCCGAGTGTGTGCGTGTCAGACCGCCGCGGAAGCTCGGAGCCACAACAGGTGTGCACACCTGGCCGATACCGCGATCCGCAGAGTCGCAGCGCGCTGCGCGTGCCGTGCCTCCCGAGAAAAACGCTGCGCATCCCCCGTTCCGTCCAGGATTCGCGGCGAGACCGCTGCGCCCGGGGAAGCGGAAGGAGCGGCCCCCGCGAGTGTGCCTCCCCCCGCGAGTGTGATATTCGCGCCGACGCAGAACGCAAAGGTATAACGCACGGCGCGGCCAGTGATTTCAACGCGCGCCGAGCGAGCTGCTCTCCGAGAAATTCGACCGATGACCTTGATTACGGAGCTGCGGCGCCGCCGACGAGGCAGCAGCAGCCTCCTCTACTGCCGCTGCCACTGCTGAGCGCGGACACACTCACGGACAGCGATTTTTTTTTTTGCACAAGTAGGTGGACCATCCTTTTTTGCGCTTCGGCCCATTTTTTTTTTTTTTTGAACGCCGTCTTGTTGTTGTGGCTCGATCGGAGTTGTGAATGAAGCTCTGCCACGCTTCTGTTTTTCTGCGGGGGGAGGGGACGACGTGTGTTTTGATCGCACGAACGATAAACCGAGCATATACGTATATATACCGTGCGCCTGTAACCTGCTGGCTCCTACGTTGGAACGCCGCGCGACGATTTCATTCTGGCCTACTAATTTTTCAGTTCTGCCCGTTGCGCGCGGCTGAAAAATATCGCTCGGACGGAAACCTGATATTTAGACTAATGAACGGGCGGATAAGGTTTTTAATGGGGCGCAAAAGAAGTAGCGAAAAAGAGTTATAATTTTATTAAGAACCGGTAGGTCGATTAGGAATTTCTAAATAATCGCTGAAAACACGCCTCTACAATATCCTTTTTATACACCGTAACTCATACCTCATTTCCTACGGGCCAATCTAGTCCGTAACTTTCTCTGCACGTATTTATTTTACCTCTCGTAATAAATCGCTAAACGAGCGCTCTAAAATAATCGGCGCCGACCACTTTGCGAAAAAGCTCCTCGATCGCCCCGAAAAACCGAGAAACCCCCAGAGCCGCGTATACATCAGGTGTGTACCGGCGACGCGAGAACTGCCTACTAGGAAATGCACTTCTCGCGCGTGTAGCCTACATGTCACACTAGAATAATTCCGACAGTCTGATTCCGGCTCTCCGCGAGCGACGCCTCGTCTCCGGTTTTTCGAGAAGACCATTCGCAACGGCTGCGGAGAGAGAGACGGGACTCTTTTTTTTTTTTTTTTTTTTTTGGACCGCGAGAGAAGAGAGGTTTATCGAGTGAGTCACGAGGCTATACATCGTTATTTGGCTCGAGGCGATCGGACAAGTGCTTCGGCGCGGTTCTTCTCTTTTTTTTCTCTCTCTTACAGCATTTCTCCGAGAGGCGGCCGCGAGTGATTCCGCCGTGGAGGCGCGCGTGGGATTCCCGAGGTGTTGGCCCCCGCTGATTTCGAGAAAAAACAACGGGAGGATTAGTTATTAATTGGAGTATACTGGCCCCCTTTTTTTTTTGCCCCGTTGTCGTTCGTAAGTCGACGGCGCGCTTTTTAGAACGGGGCTGCTGTATCTCATGAATTTTTGGAATCTGTTTAAGGAAAATTGCCGTTATTTTTTTATTAACGCGAGCCAAAGTGGGAATTGAAACGTTTAGTGCAAATTTTAAATTAAATGGTAGTTCGTATAGATAAAATTAATTTTTTACAATACTCTTGCAATTGTATTACCTTTTGCAGAACATTCTGTTTTAAAACTTTTGCAAAAATTAAATTGCGTAAAAATTAAACAAACTAAATACCTGCCGATCTATCAAGAGTCGATTAAGATCTAAGGCTCGAGGAAGTGGGTTTTTATTAATTAATGAGTCCCCAAAGAAACGTTTTCGGATGTGGACTTGGCGTTCATGGGAGTTAAAGCCGTACGCTAATTGTATTAAATTTGTCTGAAATTAATGCTGCATCGTAAATTATCACGAATCTCGTTAAGATATTTTTACTTTGTTAACGAAATAAATGATAATTGATAATTTTAATGCAACTTGAACGTTTTTCAGATCATAATAATAATAATATTCGAATGCCGTTCATTAAATAAATTATAAAAATGCGAAAAGTGTATATACGGCTTTGCATATTCCCGCGCACTAAATCGTGCCGCCTGACCTCTTGATTTCTAAAGCGCGGCTAACTGTTCATTATTATTCGCCTAAACAACGACACGTTTCCGTTCCAAAATTAGCCATTATTAAATCCTCAAATACTCTCTCGAAGCACTAAATCACGTCGCGCGAAAAAACACAATCGTAAAGTAATGAGAGGAGTCAAAAGCGAAAATCGGCGATATAAACACTCCGCGTGCAATATATATTCTCGCGATAAAAGTCTTCAAATTTACCGTCTCCCCCCGCGCGTTGGAAGCGAAAAAGTGAGTGTCGAAGAATCGTCGATCCCCGACTTCCGTATATCCCGAATACGTATTACCTACTTCGAGAAAAATGCGCGGCCCGCCATTATGCATACACGTACTTGTGCGCGAGCATTCCGCGCGTATCGTAAATCAATTCTCTCCTTAAAAAGAAATTTGCATGGGTAAAACGTGTCAGCGGGATGACGAAAAATGTAGTAAAACACACCGAGTCCATTCAATATTTCCTTATCCGTCTGCCGGTCAAAGGCGCGCGTTCAGCAATTTTAAGACACATATATTTACTATCTGTTTTCGGACAAACGTTTATATGGTGTGTGGTTTTAGTAAATCTGCTTTTCGGCTTAGTCGGTTGCTATTATTGGATTGAAGAAGATTGCGAAGTAAAAATGAGTTGCAAAAGTATAAGGCTCAACCTTATTTAAGTAGGTTGATACCTGAGTAAATAATATTATTCAATAATACCGTAATCTTAGTATTGAATAATAAAACTTTAATGTTTGAAACAAATCTAGATTGTTTGTTTGCATTCGTTTAAATGTTATTTTATATCCCAATTCGATAACATTACCATCGCATCGCCAAGTGACATAATTTTCTCGATCAAAAAAGTCGTTTCCACTTACCCAGGTCTAGCATTTCCAGCAATTACCCAACAGAATAATCCCCCGATAAACTCTACATCAGCCCGCCGCCGTAAATAGATCAAACTCGCATTAGCGAGCATTTTAGAAGTCCATTTTCCTCTTTACCGCAATTTTTACCGGCCTCGTCGATTTTTACCGCCACGCGATATCGAGCGGCGATATTACCCCGCTCCCCGAGATCCCGCGGATAAACACATA
This sequence comes from Ormyrus pomaceus, assembly GCA_900474385.1. Lineage (NCBI taxonomy): Eukaryota > Metazoa > Arthropoda > Insecta > Hymenoptera > Ormyridae > Ormyrus > Ormyrus pomaceus. The sequence goes on along the minus strand of UCOM01002331.1, from coordinate 22,311 downwards.
TAAGAATTCCATTCGCGATCCTGCCGCATATATACATTCCGCGACGGAAAAGCCGCCGCGCAGCTCTCTCGCTTTGGGAAACGGAAACGATGTCGCCGTCCGATAATTTCAAAGTCTAAGCGGTTATTATGTGCCGAAGGTGTGTCCGGATTCTGTGGCCGGAGGCGCCAAAGGCCTCTCCCTTTCTCTCTCGGTGCGCAGAGCTATGTGCGTCGAGCTGCCACCGAGCCTCAGGTATTTGGGTTTACCTTCTTGCCCTCCGCTGAAAATCGACGCGCGCGATGTGAGCAAAGGCGGCGTGATCTGGAATTAATCGACAAGCTCGAGTTAATAATTCATCGATTTCAGGTCGTTGGATCATTAATATACCTTTGACTCGAGGTGCTTTTCGAATGTTTTATTTTCAAAGCGATAAATCGATTGTTTCGTTAAGAAACTTTTTGCAGAAGCAGCTTTTAAGGGAATAACCAACTTTTTTCCTCCAATTGAGTTCATCGAAAGTGTCCTTTTAAAGTCTGCCGTATTTATCCAATACCGGAGCGTAACTATCGATGGATTGAAGGCCATTGCTAATTTCGATCGATTAATAGCTGGCAATCGAGCGAATTGACTCATCCAGCATGACTAGCGTCGAACCTTCGCAATTCTCCGCCCAAAAAAGCACCTCCTCCGAGGGATACTATTTCGCGGCGCGCATTCCGCGTCGGCTCGGCCTCCGCCTCTCGAAGCTGGCGGGAAAATCGAGCGAGCGGATCTCGAGGCAGTCAGTCAGTCACGTGCGGCGCGCCGATCTCCGTTTTTGAGAATTAAAGCGCGCGAGAAAATCGACGGGAAATCTCTCGCGTGTGCGTTCCAGGCCCGCGATTCGCCCGACGCCGCGCCGGATTGTTTTGTTGCTTTCCTGCACGGTAAGAATGGGCGATGGCTGATGCTCGTTCTGGGTATTGTTGCGGAGGTGATTACGATGTCACGGAGTTTCTAATGCGGTGTGTGCCGATAGGTTCGTGAGAAAGACGAGGGGAACGAGTGGCTGTTCGATTTTCTTGGAATATTTTTTTATAAGATCTTTTGTGGTGTGCAGTGAGGATTTTCGATGTGGCAAGTTTACAGCATTTATAAGATCTAACTTTATCGACGGCCGAGCGTTCGTTTCGTTTTTACTTTCGTTCTTTTCAAATTTTAAATCCCGTGAGCGATCGCGCGAGAAATCGCGACCAGTTTCCGAGTGAAAACACCCGCGTTATTTATTGCCATTTGGCCGGTAATCCAAGTAGAAAGTAATCAATATTTCTGGTATCTGTGCATGAATTATGTGATCAAAAGTGCGCTGAATTTCTATAATGATAATTTAAGAGCAGATAAATTCTCGTTTGTCCTTGACTATTATTGTAGCACCTAGTCGTGTGCTCAATTTTTGTACATCAGTACTTTCTACGAGTTTTACTCTAAGCATAAATTGAGAAAAAAGTTTAGTAAAAATTACCATACTGCCTAGTAAGGCCACCGCAGACTGTGAAAACCAAAAAAATTACCATACTTTATAGGAAAATTTACCAAAACCAAAAAAATTACGATACTTATAGGAAAATTTACCAAATATTATAGTAAAATTTCTTACAAAGTATAGTAATTTTTTGGGTTTTAACAGTCTGTTGTGGCGTTACTAAACAGTATGGTAATTTTTACAAGATTATTTGTAATTTTTACTATATTTTTTCTCACAGTGTACTTATAAACTTATTAAACAAAATTATTATTTACAGTTCTAATAAAATATAAAAGTTACAAATATCAAAGACATTAAAGTTTGTTTGTCAATTTTCCAAAGTCGATTACGAAAGTTGTAAAATTTCTTTACTGCCCTATAAATAAAACAAACACAAAGATCAATCGCATCGATTCGACGCGCCAGAAGTTGTAAATTTTTCTCCGCTTTTTGAATTTTATGCCGTAAACTTGTCAGTGACCGAACGAACGGCGCGCTCACATTATGTACAAGCATAGAAAAACAGCCGAGATTGGTATATAAGACAAGGATTTATCCTAGCCGAGTTATAAAATGTCGACGCATAAATGTCCGCGGCTTGACAAACTAATCTATCTGTCGTTCAGCGAAATTATTTTTGCCCTCGCGCATTCATTGATTCACAGACCCATTTATCACAAAATCGTACATTAAAACTGCGCAAGCGACGTATAAACGAAGCGAGAGGCCATTAGCTTCGCTTAATAATAATTGCTGTTTATTTAGAAAAGCGAAAATTATAACATAATACCGTAAAATATGGTTGAAAATTAATGCACTTTTACTCGTGCTTTCTAGGCACTAAAACGCTTGTATTCTGTTTGTAAAATACTGGTCTATTAAAAATTTAGGAAAAAAAAGTCTGCCCGCGATAAGATCGCAAAAGTATAAAATTTCAAATAACGCAGTTTCTTTTTTCCTACACAATGAGAACGTTTATAGTTATAACCGTCGGGCACTGGAAAGTTTCTGGCTTAAAACTCGGCTCTGGAAAAGTAGAAATTCTTTAAGCTGACACCATTTTTATGCTTGGAGCGATCGAAAAAATACAGCTTATTATTTAATTCTTTACAGAAATTCCATTATCTTCTCTCGAGTACTTAAATGTCTTAATTTATGCGCATTATCCTTAATACGATACAATTAGAAATTGGATGGCTAATTGTGTACATCCATGAATTACTTAAATATATACACTTTTACGATGTTGCAAATTAATTACGAGTTAACGCGTTAACAAGTAATATTATAATTTTCATTTTTCTTCACTTGTCTCTTTTTGTCGATAGTAGCTCGTGAGGAATACTAAAATTTATAATAACGGTAAATTAAATAACTTTGAGAGCACGAAGTAAGAGTATTATTTCGCTTGCAAAACATCAACATTCACAATAACATATTCCAAAAGCAGAAATCATCCTTGAAAAATCGATGCTCGAAACGCGTACAATGGCCCCCGCAAAAAAAGGCCCTCCGCCTCGAATCGTTACGCAACCCGAGATCGCGGCCTCCTCCCACCAGCTCTGGCCAAAAAGCCAAAGAAAAAAAGAAAAATCGCACGGTCCATCCCGGTTCGCGATCCCGCGCGACCCACGCGGGTCGCCGCTGATCGCGGATCGTCGCGTGTCGCAAGTTGACTAGCCTCCGTCGATTAGCCATTTTTAGGCAGGCGCGCGCGCGCGCGCGAGTCCGAGTCGCGTGGGCGCGAGAGCGATGTCGGCCGAGGGTAGAGCGCGTGTGGGCCTTGAGAGCGCGAGAGTGTGGGTTCGGTAGGAAGCCGCTTAGGCGCGGTAATTAGCGAAGGACGTCATCGATACGTTATTCTTTTCCTGCCGGGAATTCGAAGCCATTGTTCGAGAGCCTGGCTGTCTGCTGCGTTTGGGGCTCGGAATCGTCATTGAGATGATTTTTCGTTTGGCGTTAGACTTTTTGTGGCGCTACAGAGTATAGCCGACAGCCAGTAAAGTGTAAAAACCGCATCTCGACTTATTATTACCGAATCGTCACATGCACAAATTTGCTGGACGCGGTTAGCAACGGTCTTCCAAAATTACAATGCAATCACTTTAATTCATCTTCAATTTAAAATAATGAGCAAACTCGAAAACACCGCTGCCCAACGCCTTTTCATCATCGCATCGCATATAATTAGCCGGCAAGTGTTCATTTTCAATTAGGAACAGCGGCGCGCACGCCGGCATTTGAATTCGCAAACTCTTTAAATGCGAATCGTTAAAAAAAAATTTTTACCGCCGAACTTTACGACCGGTTTTAATGGGCGTGCAAAGAAAAAAGCATTACCGTTTTTCAACAATGACTTATCTCGGACCTTGTAGCCAGTCAATAGAATTAAATGGCTCGCCGAGGACTCGTTACAAAATCGGAGCGTAATAAACCCCGTTCCATTGAACTCTGGAACGTCGCGCTTGCTGGAATATATAAAACATTATTGTAAACACATGGCAGAGACAATAAATTTTTCACGATTCTCATATTCTTACAACCCGCTTTCGTTAAAATGTCGTTTGACTATATAGGTGTAGGTCAAAATTCATTTACGAGAACAAGACGCGTGCAGGAATAACGTAATCGTCCTTTTCTTCTTAACTCTTGAATGGAGTTTTAATGCTGACTGTGTTCAGGGATAAACATCGTTTGATTTAATACTCCTAACAATAAATATTATCAAGTGGAATACAAAATTATTTTAGATAAATTATCGGTGATCATTTATATTTTTACCGTTGAATTAAGAATTAATGTACATAGGTGTGTGTTTTTTCTATACCTTTTCTTATTACCGTCCGAGGAATATTCCAGCAAACATTTCGCAAAACGTGCACCAACGTCCATCAAGCGCAACAATAACTTACCGCGTTATCACATACACTCCGAAGTGACGCAGCGCCATTATCAGCGGCACTCCTCCTAAATTACCGATTTATCAGGTGCAGCGACTCCGGCAATTATATCCCCCGCCTTATTTTCCCATCCCAATCAGTCATCGGCCGTCGTCCGTCGCATCCGCGACGCCGCCGGTTTCGCTTTCGCGATAAGGCGTCCGTAGGCGCCGCGCGAGGCAAAAGCGATTAGTAGGCCGCCTACTTTCGCGACAATTTTTCTCACCCACCGCCGACGGCGAGCCTCTTCTCGCGCGCGCGTCCGAAAGACGAGCGGCGCGACAGCCTTGGGAGAGAGGGAGGGCGAGAAGACCTCTCGCGCGGGGAAGCGGTGAAAGGGAGCTGCGCGCCTCTCGGCAGTGTGGATTTACGCGGAGGAAGAGAGGATTTGAGGAGGAGGTGCGCGCGTGAGTTGTTTTTTTTTTTTTTTTTTTTGTCGCGGAGATTAGAATGGCGAAGCGGATACTACTGTTTATTGATTACTTCGGTCGGATTAAGGGGATTTTGTTCGCGAGGCTCAGGCTGATGTACTGTTTGCGGTGTATTAGAATAAAATTATAATAATTTCATTTGTCGACTCAGCTAAATGCGCAGCTGAATCTTTGCTTTCGAATTGTACGAAGAATGTTCGAAAATATTTTTTAGTTCTTTTATTTTTTCATTTTATCTGCAAGCAAGGACGAGCTAAAAAAAGTTCCAATAATTAAAATTTTCTCGTTTCCATTCCGTTATTAGATTTCAACCGAGTCATCCGGCTGCCAACGAAATCGATATAATTGTCTTACCCACGTTGTACCCGAAGCGTATACCACGAACAGGATCCGCGCGCATAAATGCGTATGAAATTAATTTAAATTCTAAAACATTCAAATTATGCAAAGTGTCGCATGCCTACTTTGGAAGCTAAATACCGCGATTATCCTTGCGTCATTCGTCGCCGGCTTATTTTCGTGTCCCATAAGGCAAAGGTGTCTGAACTACTAAATCATCCTTTGTGATTGATGTCGGTGAATGACCGGCTGATACCTTAATTATTACTTCGGAAAATCATTACTTTTTTTTTTCAAACGGTTTTTGTGGCCTTTCGAGGCGTTTCGGAGGCAATCAATAAGGTGCTTCGAATATAATAGCTATACACAACGGGTAAAGCAAATTCGATTTAACAAGTTTGTTATAGAGACGTTATTTATTCATAATATAGTGTTTAACTCCCTTCTTATATAAAAATGAGGAAACTGCTTTAAGAAGTAAACAGTAAATATCCGCTTCCACGAAGCACTATACTTTTTAAGTCGCGATGATTAATCGCTTCTAAGAAAGAGTGCAGTTTTTCAAGCTATTTTTCAAACCCGCTGCGCAGACGACAAGAATGCGCAAGGCGTATGTAAGAGATACAGCGGAATATTTCCTCACCCATTCATACAAGAATTCAGATTTGCTTCATTTTACATACAATGTTCCGATACCCACATTCTAGCCGGCACAACATTGTGAAAACGAGCGCAGCCGCATTTCCTTACGAATCAACCCGTTATTGCAAAGCAGCCCCGATTCCTTCCACCGACCAAAGTTATACCCGCAACTAAAAGCACCGTTCCCCCCTCCTTCGCAGGTGCGACGAGGCCGCCGAGAAAATGTACCGTCCGAACTTCTACGAGAGCACGTGTCTGCGCTGCCAGCAGACGGTCTACCAGGTGGACCGGGTCGGTCCCCTGAAGGACTTCACCTTCTTCCACTCGGGCTGCTTCAAGTGCGCGATATGCGGCACGAAGCTCACCCTCAAGACCTACTACAACAATCAGCACACGATCAACGACAAGGAGGTGTACTGCAGCAGCCACGTGCCCAAGCCCGGACCCGGGACCCTCGACGGTTCGAGCGTCGGGATCAGGAGCGCCCTCAACGTGCCCAGGAGCGGATACGTCAACGAGCAGATCAGGGCCGGCGGATCGCCCAGACCCGTTTACGCGTAGTAAGTGCAATTGCTTTTCCGCTTCGATTTATATATATTCTTTTATTAGACGAGATGGAATTGAATGATTAACTTATTAATTATACTTTTATTTGTTTATTGTCGCCGACGTTTCGGTGATGTTATTAGCAACTTTATCAAGGCTATGGACAATTCAAATATTCAAATATTTATTAAAATCTTCGTTGTACATCAGATATTTTTGTTTTCTTATTATAGTACCGACCGTTTAAAAAAACTAGTAATACTAGTATAACTAGTATTCACATCTTGTCAAAGTATTAATTGGCTACATATTAGCTAGTGAAAAAAAGTATCTGACTAGAATCAATAATACCCATAAATAAACAAGAGTAATCAGTGATTCGACTTAATCCATTAAATTCCATCTCCTTCGTAATTCAAAATTAAAAAACGAACGAATTCGAGTCCGTCTTTCCACAAATAGTCTTTCATTACAATTCCGTTACTTCGCACGCCAAAATGTCCCTCGTCTGCCCTCGCGTTAGAGCAAGTACTCAGTCCCCCCCTTAAAAAAAAGGTCCCAATCTCCCTTACACTGCAGCTACGACAGCACGGACTCGCCGAGCCACGGCCGTCAGACGAACGGGCACGGATTATCGTCGCCGGGTAACCACCACCGGGACGGCGGCACCTCCTCGCCCTGCTACAACAACGACGGCTGCTACCAGTACGGGAGATTCGACGCGAGCGCCCTCCACATCGCCCACGCCCTCAAGCAGACCGAGCTCCAGAAGGGCTACAGCAAGGCGAGGGAGAAGCCCATCGACTTCTACCTGGTGAGATACGGATTGCTTTGCTTTTTTTTTTTTGTTTATTATTTTTAGAAAGCGAGATATCGCAGGCGCTCGAGCGGAAATCTGGGATCGCGCGCGGCGCGCCGCGATGGAAAACGAAAGTTTTTATGAATATTAAAGCCGAGGAAAGTTCGCTCGGTTTAATTGGGAGCGAGACACGCGGGAAAATTATGTCTACGGGCTTGGATTTTATTTGTCTTTCGATTTTGGCGGCACGAGGAGGTTTTTCGCTTGTCGAGACCGGTGGTAAGAAATTCATCGGGACACTTGACGAGAACTCGGGGCCGTCGCTAGCTCGTTGCCGATCATGTAGTATAGTTGGATGACTTGTTTTTATCGAAAATATTCCACCACACTTGCAAGTAAAATTTTTCACTGCAAGTCTCATTTGAAATGTAGTTATCAAGGTTTTATTTAGAAAAAAATAAAGTAATTCTTTTCTGGAACAAAAGCGTTTTGCGTGTACTTTAAAGCCTCGGATTAAAATATTTTCACCTGACGATCTAGATTTTATAATAAATGTAATTGCTTCGAATGAAAGGACTAAAGCAAACATTAAATTTAACAAAGAATACATGGCAATGTGATCTATTTTATTACTTCGACCAACGCTAGACCTTTAAATTTTTCAAGCAATCACCGTCAACTATTGAAATCTAAAAATCACTTGCGGTATAGCGAACCTTCGATTTTTCGCTCCCGATCCCATTGTGCGGCTCGCCGCCGATATTAATAAAGCTGGCTGTGCAGCGCTCGAAAATGATCGTCGGCCGGCTCATTACGGCGCGCGGCATTAGCATGGAAAGCCTCCTGCAGGATCGTGCGGCGGGCTGCGCGTCACGCGCTACTAACTTCCGCCAGGGCGATCCTCCGGAGATGATGCGAATGGCGCGCCGCTCCGCAGGTGCAAGGCTGCGCCGCCGATAAGACGGCACCCGCGCGTAGTATGCGCGGCCAAGTCTGGCGTGGACGCAGTTAGGTGCCGGGCGACTCTTTGGGACGCGCCGCTACGAGAGAGCTGCGAGCGCCTCTTCCGGGGCTGCGACTGCGACGGAACGGGGGCTTAATTCCCTCGCTCGAATGCGCAGAGTTAAAACGCGACTGTTGGGGAATCATTTTTTTTTGTCGTTGGCTTGGAAAATTCAATTCTTCGATTCTGTAGTGTTTAATGAAATTAATGATTTGGTGGTAAAGGAATTAGAGTAATAAGGAATTTCAAAATTGCAGAATGACGTAATTCTACAATAATTATATTCTCACTTTAAAATTTAAAAAAGTATACAATTTAAATGCCAAAAGATGTCAGTGGCTCTTATAAATTCTAAATGATGCTCAAACGACCTTTTCAAAATTATTCAATACAGCGAAAATTGAAATCTGGTGCTTACTCCTCCGTGATTAAATTTACATAATTCTGACTAAATTCTTTTGCATCCCACGCAAATCAAATGTCAAATCTTGAATGAGGCAGTAATTTACTTTATTAAATTTTGGGGGAATAAATTTATTAGTATATTTAAAATGTCGAATATTATTGAAAGGCATGAAAGCGCGTACTAGAACGCGCCTTCCTAAATATTTAAAATCCCAGTCATCTTTTTTTTTTATAATTGGCACTTATTACATTTGTAGGTATATTTTGTAAACGAAACTGGAAGCTTTCAATACCCTTTCCTACTTTTTGATTTCTCTTTCATCCATTACTAAATTACGTTTCCTCGGCACTTATTTTCCGAGCCACTTTCACTCTCGATGCCTCATTTTCCCGAAGCATCGGCCTCCGCTTTCATCGCTACTAGGAAAGCATACCTCCCGCGTAAAAAAAAAAGAAAAAAAAACCCGTCGCCCAAAACCGCCTCAATTAAGCCCATTTCCCAGACGAACGACCGAAAAAAAAAAACAGCAAATCTCATTAGTCCCGATCCGAAAAAAAAGAGAGAACTGCAGCTTCCCGCAAACTCGACCATCCGGGGTATACGATCAATCGGCTCTTTTTTCGCCCGGCCTCCGCGGCGTTTCCACGGAATTCCTGGCGGCAAGAACAGCATTCGAAATCTCGTTCCGTATTCCCTTGTACGCGCGGTGTGTGCGGGCACATTTTCCGCGCGCGGAAACCGCGAGAGAGGCGTTACGAAACGCCAGGCACGCGTTTCCATCGGCGCGGCCTCTCGGTTACGGCGGCCTCGCTTAATGGCCAGGCCGCTATTAAACGAGCCTCGTCCGAACGTACAGACGGCCGGGCACCAGGCGTTGTTGTTGCGCGTTTTTGCCGAGCGCCGAGGAGGTTCATTCACTTTTTCGGTTAGATTGATCGAACGTAACGCGCGGTATTACCTTGTTTGGTATACCATTCGACGTGCTTGGATGCTGAAAATGTTTGTAATTTTAACACTGGAATCGATGTTTACTACCGAAACGCACAAAATATATAAAAATAAGATATACATTTCCAACGAACTATCGATAAAATCATCAGATCGAAAGGGCACCTCCACGTTAACGAAATCGTCAACGCCAACGGCTCCATTCCAAAGCGGCCGCATATCGTCAAAATCGAACGGGCACGCGTCCCGGGCAAACGAGCACGTCCCCTCGGCGCGTCTCTCGTCTCGTATTTATACAGAAGCCTGAAATTTCTCCTCGGCGCGCGCGGAGAGCGCGCCTGCCTCTCCGTACGCATAACTAACGCGCGCACGTGCGAATCCGGAACCGGCGGCCGCGGCGCGTACATACGTATATACGCACACGAGCGCCAGGAGAAATTCCGGGCAGCAGCTGTTGCGCGAGTCCCCCCGAACTAGTGCACCGGGTTAACCGCGCGATGCAACGAGGAAAGTGCACGCGCCGCGCCGAGAAAAGAGAGATCTCGGAGCCGCAGCTGGCATCTTAATGACGCGAGAGAGAGAGAGAGAGAGAGAGAGACCTTTTTTCCGAGGCCGCGCGGCGAGGATCGCCGAGAGCTTTTGCGGGACGCCGATTTTGCGCGGGCGCGCGATCATGGCGAATCTAGAATGTTTCGATAATTGACAGGAGCGTTTGGTGAAAAAGAATTTTTTTTTTTTTGTTTCAAGTAATTTGTGAACTGTGCATTAATTTCTTATTACTTTTCTCGCTGATTACGTTTCTTCGTAGAATTATTTTTCACGCATAATTTAATAACGCGATAAATTTTTCAAGATTATTAGATATCTAATCTTCACTACAAAGCATCATAAATATAAAAGACACAAATCTATATATAAAAATTCTTTTGAAAAAACGAAAAATCAAAAGCTCAGCTCTCCCGCGTCCGGATTTCGCGCCTCGCGTGCGCTCGGCTCCTCAATCGCTCCCTTTTGTCCGCGCTCCTTCCGCGACACCCACACACGACGACGGATGGGGAGGGGGGGAGGGGAAGCGCTCCGATGGCAATCGACGAAATAATATCGCCAGGCGCACATATACACACCGCGCTGCCGGCTTCCGGCGCTTTTCTCTTTTTTCCTTTCCGCCTCTCGTCTTCGGGCCGCCGCGGGCCGGCCGCGCGAGGCATTGTTGTGTCTCTCTGCGCGCGAGGTGTGCCGCCGCGGAGAGGCCGAGTGAAGGGACGCGCGAGAGCCTTTTCTTCCGTTCGGCCGCCGTTGGGAAATTGTCCGGCTTCGAGAGCCCGCGGCCGTTGACCGACGATAGGAGGATGGCCAGAGCGCCATTTCGGACGGAGAGAAATTCTCTCTCCCGCGAGATTCCCGAGGCCGTTTTCGGTTTCTCTCGCCGCGGTGCGTCGACGCGGCTCTCGGAATTTCGATAATAACTCCGGGCGACGAAGCGGCGGAACGCGGAGGAAGGAAGTCGGCCGTAAATAAAGGAATTCGGCGGCCGGCTGACGTTACAAGGACGTTTTTGCATTTATGGTAGATTAGAGGACGTAGGAAGAGAAGAATGAAACAGGATTTTGCGCTAAAATTGGATTCTTTGTGTCTGGAATTACGTAAACCTCTGCGATTCGCTTGATATGTGAAAAAAACCATGTTTCGGATGCGGTAAAGTTGTTCAGTGAATTTTTAAGCAATTCTTTAGATTGTTTTCGGCTGCTTTAAAAACTAAAAACAGATTAGTAAAACTTTATTGCTTCAATTACCAGAAAATATTAATCCTCAATTACACTTTAATCTACAAATCAATCAATATCGTAATAATTACGTCACTCGCCATGTATGAATTCCCTTGAATCGATCAGTATTATCAATGAACAATACGATACAAGAAAGGGTCGAGCAAAAAATTACACTACACTTATAAGCTGTATAGGCTTACAAAAAAGAAACCATACCGCAATCTAATGAAAATTGGCAGCAGGAATAAGCTGTACCATCCGCCAGTTGCGGGGGCAAAAAAAAAACTGGCAGAAGCGGAAGCCCTTTGAAAAAATTCACCGCAAATGCGAGTTCATTCGGTGTAGCTCGTTTTCTCGGCGTCGGATTTTTCCATTCGATTCGGGATCTTTTCTTCGTCGATCACGAACGATGGTTAGAATGTTTTTAATCTGCTCCGCAAAAAAAATCACTCGTATCTAATGCAATTGCTTGGGACAAAAAGAAAAACAGGTGACGAAAGTCTTGTAACGTATTGCGAGCAGGTGTATATATTAGCTTAAATAAAATGTATGAGCTGCACTCGACACTTGCCAAATTTATGCGCTATTCGAGTCGAATTACATAACTGAAACATTGTACCACCATTTAACATACCTAAACATTCCTCGGACAAAGAGTACATATTGATTAGATAATTAATCTTCCACTTAATCGCGTGTAAGGCCGCAGTAAATGGGCGGTATATAATAAATAAATGATACGAGCGCCAATAAAGTAAATTACATTCTCCTTACATCTAAATACCTCTTGTAACGTACAATCTCCTTTTCAATTTTTTCTCGGGTTTTTATGAACCACTACAGCCATTGTAAATCACAGACTGTTCGAATCATTATAACGTTCGAAAAAGTTAATTGCCAGAAAATCGTTAAGTATTCTTTAATATATTTACTCCAACAATGCAATTAGATTATATAATTAATAACAGTTTACGGTGAAGATAAGTGCTCCTAAAGAATGCTGTAATAATAAATTAACTTCCTAATATTGTTTATATATTATTTATGAATCTTATTACTCGACGATAAACGTGTAAGTTTTTGTCACCTTTTTCCCGCGTACGTAAATAAAATCAAGTTTCACTAATTACATTAATACTGCATTAAAAATTCAATAAAAAAAAAGACAATCTACTTAACCTCTCAAGTGCCTGCCACCTGGAAAACCGAGGATCCCTCCCACGACACCTACCGCAATTAGGGGGCCCGCAGCCTCTCGGCAATTACGCCTCCTTAGGCGCGTGCGACAATAAATAATTGGCCTCTGCCCCGCAAATGCGAGAATTTACGTCTCCGAAATTGCCCGGCGGACTCTCCTCCGCTCTTCGAGCGATAAATCTCCCCCTGCAGCACCGCGCGCCCGGTAATGACTCGGTGGATATTCCTCCTTCGTAGAAGCGGCGGCGATGACTCGTACGCATACTCTTTCCACGCGCGCAACGCACGCACGCATATATATACGCAGAACGCACCAGCTCGTATTATTAGGTCGAAGAAGAAAATCCAGGCGGCGTGCGTTCACTCGCGCGGCGCTTCGCCGCTCGTCATGCCCCAATTCTTATTCTGCACTCGAAAAAAGAAAAAAGAGAATGAAAAAAACGGGCAACCGCGCCGCGAGGAAAGAAAGGAGGGAGTCAAGGATGTGTGTATATAACCCGACGCCGCACCGACTTTGACGCCGCGCGCGGATGCAACGCGCCGCGGCCGGGGGCAATTAGCCTTTTCGAAAGAACTTTGCCCGAGAGAGGCTTTTCCTCTTTTTTTTTTTTTTGAGCTCGCGAAAATGAGCTGTGATTTGGAATGCGCGCCGGCTTTTTTTGCGGCTTTTTTTGCGGTGCCGCTCTAGAAAAAGAATTCGGGGTCGTAAACGGCATTTTGCACTACGTAAATTTGTGCGGTTACGACTCCACTCTGTATTTCGGGCCTGTATACGAGCAGCTTTTCGGGGCATTTAAGAGAGAAGTGAAATACGGAGCGGAATATCTTTTTGCAGCGAGTGCAGAGGGAAAGCTTCGAAAATAAATAGAACGAACGAAAAAACGTTATTTGTTGCGTCTGGATTAAAATAAAATCGGTTCCGCATCGGTAATAAACGTTTTTTTTTAATGAAATTCAACAAGGCCAAAAGTCGCAACGAATGTAATTGATGCAAATTCTGGCGTTTGAAAGATATGTTAATTTTTTGGCATCGTAGATCGCGGAGAAAGTAGAATATTAGCTTTCAATAAGCAGCGCTGATAGCTTAAGTGCTACTTAAATGATAATGATCTGAATTTGTTTACCAATATTTAGAAAGCTACTTATGTACTAATCCGACGTATAAATTGATCTTATTTCGAACAAAATTCAACAATAATCGTTTAAAAATTACCGCGCCAAAATTACGGCTTTTAATTTAATTATGATACAGAATGTTTGTTGACTTTCGAGCGACCAAAAAAGAAAAAAACTTTAATTTAATAGCATTTTTTCCAAGTACCGTTTCGTTTTCTCAGGAATAGGCGTTGCCTATATAAAAGCGGTAGTTTAATGTACAATAAGTAATGTTGGACACGAGTCGATAAAAAGTGTTTTATTAGATCTATTAAACGATTTTAAAATCAAACACTGCCTCGGCAATAAAAAGTTTTTTAGCTCACTGTATACTCTGCGTATATGTATATGCAGTTTGTATTTTAAAAAGACCGCGGTGCCATTAATTTTCCATTTCTAAAATAGAGAAATGAACGGCTTAACACAGTTTTCTCAATGAGAAAAATGTAAAATGAGTTGCGCTCGGAATGCGAGTAAATCATAGGAAAAATAAAAACGAACGGATTCCCATCTGATAAGCCCTAACTGTAAAACTTGTTGTTTTAAAAAGAAAAATGGAAATAATATTAATTGTCCGGAGTGGGCTTTAAAACATTCTCTCTGAAGAAAACCAAGTCACTCCGGCGCGCTGCCAGGCCGCGGTATTCAAATCGTCGGGCAAACAAAAGGAAAATCTCAGTATTAATTTCCCATTCAGCGGCAAGATTTCCCATGAACGTTCTTCGGTCAATTAGGAAAGGAGCATGAGGAAAAAAATCAACGAGGTGTAAAAGAGAAAGATTTCGAATGCGAACTCGGAGAAAATAACTGAGCTTTTGACCTATTTGAAAATGAGTTTCTACAAATTATTTATTTAAACCGAGAGTACTCATTGCGAATGAGGTTTTACGAATTATTGTGTATGGAATTTGGAGTATTTCCAGTTTTAAAGAAGAAAGCTAACGTTTTAAAATCCAACTTGGCCAAACAGTAAATTTGCACCTTCGATCCGCAACGGGTAATGGTATTATCTAGCGCTAAAATAACTCAACAACTCGCTATCTCGTTACACGATTTACATTGCCCAAGGAAATCTTAATGCTTCCGTAATAAGCACTTCATAAGCCAGCTTTTTCCAGGCCCGGCAGATCGCCGATACACCGAACGCCCCTCCCCGCAGATCCGCCTCTAATTAAGGCCGATTTTTAGCCCCGCCGCGAACTTTATCGCGCATTCCCGGCCCGGTGAATTAAAGGCTCGCGCGCTTGCAATGTACTTGTGGCCCGGCGGGAAAATCGCCCGCGAAACTATATATGTGTATATATCGAGGCGCTCCGCCGCGAGCGACGCTCTACGCGCGCGGACGATTAACGGCCTTTAATTAGGAAATTTCCCGGGAGCAGCGCGCCTTCCGTCTTTGCTTAACTCGGGGCCTTTTTATCGCGACCGCCGGTCAATTAGTCGGCCGAGCGTACGTACACGTTACTTGCGTAAGAGGGATTATAAAGGCTTCGAGCTCGCGCGAGATCGAAGCGGCCGATTGTTTTCGGGTATTGTTTTGGGACGCAGGGTGAAAAAAAAAGGTTGTAATAAATAGCTGAGCTTTTTCGATCGCCGAGATGGAAGAGGGTGATTGGAGGGTTTTTTTTGTGGGGTATACGTGGGAGGATAATTGTCGGTGTGAAGCGCTATCGGCGGAAAGTCAATCGTGAAAAATGGCTTACTCGAAAGGGATCTTGTTAAAATTGAAACTTGTACTCTTTTTTGAAATAAAAAAACGGAGGGAATATTGTTTTATTATCAAACGCGTTTTCTATTTTAAATAACTTACGTAAAAGTCTTACAAACTCCTTATACTTTGCAGAATTTTGAACGTTTTAAACCAGTCGTCTTTCCGCAGAAAAAAGAAGCGCATACTTTTTCATTGAAATGTAGAGTAAAGCAATTTGCCAAAGAAAGCCTCTTCAAGCAACATAAAAGCTTGAATGTCATTCGTTATAAAAGAAGTGACTTAGAATGAAAATTGCATACCCTCATTAAGAAATTTACATAATTCGTAGCGTCGCAATGACGACAATCTCACGTCGCAGCGCAGAAATTGTTTTTTTTCATTTCTAGTGACAAAGGTTTATTTTGTTGTTCTGCGGTTAATATTACGCGCAAATAAGAACGTGCAATTATAAAAATAATCATAAAGCGCATTATATTTAAGTCGTAAAGCGCCGCTGACGTTGGTATAATTACGCAACGTTTTTTTTTATAACGTTATATTAATCTGCCTTCATAACTTTTGCCAAAATTTCAGTACGCGTAAAACGGATTTCTACATCAATTGAGATTCGTTCATTTTGCAATATCGCTTTCTTCAACTGCCTATAAAACCCGCGCAAATAAGCGATTATGATTTCCATCGAGGCCTGATGACCTGAAATCTTGTTTTCGCTGAAATCAAGACAATAAGTACTGTGTTTTAAAATATTTCTACAGATACACAGGTCCCTTGCAATTTCTTACTCAACCCGAAGATAATATTGTAGAATTGATTTCATTCATAAAACAAAATCTCCAAATCAATGTCTTTTTCTCAATAGCAAAGCTTCAACATCGTCTCCTCCCGAAACCTTGTTAACAATCCCACACAGTCAATCTCGGATTGCTAACGATCGCCTCCTGATTGAAAGTCCATCTCGTCGGAGCCGCGCAGAAGCAGCCTGGAAAAAGGGATCTGGCGCAACATTATCCCGCAGCCTGCGAATCGCGCAATTTCTCGCTCGCTGAAATAAAGCGCCGACGCGCGGTGGCCCAAAACGCTCGGCGGCGCCGGTCAAAAAAAGTCGAGCGCGCGAAACTCCCACGATGAGGCGCTCCGATAGGCGGCTGCTTCTTCTTCCCTAATATCGCGAATCGAGGCCTCGCGCCGCCGCTCGCCTCTCCGCGCGTATATATATGTATAATGCACGCGATCGCCCGCCGAGAGCGGATTTTACTGTTAGCGAAATCGCGGCTGCGTTATTATATGGATCAAGAGTCGCTTCGCCGCTATGCGTGTTCCCGGGCTTCTTTTAGTTCCGGATGGGATATTTTCGAGTGGATTCTGAGTCGAGGCTGAGTTTGAGGGATGATTATAGAGCAAATTTTTGAGAAACTGAATGTGAAATAACGTGAATTTCAGTGTCAAGTATCAAATAATAAGATGAGCTTTAAAAAATATTTATGTAGTAGTCCTTATCAAGTTTTTCAAAGAAAGTAATTGAATACTAAAATAATCAGCGAACAAATTGTACATAAAAAGTAATTAAGATTTGAATTTCTAAAAGAGGATGACGTCAAGCGTGAATTTCAGTTTCAGTTCCCAAATAATAAGATGAGCCTTAAAAAAATATTTAGCAGCCTTGATCAAGTTTCAAAGAAAACAATTCAGTACTTATTAAAATAATCAGGCGAACAAATTGTACATAAAAAGTAATTAAGACTTGAATTTCTAAAAGAGGATGACATAAAGCGAGTTTATCAATCTTGTAGCCTCATTTTAAAACAAAAAGTCATAAAGCAAACGGCGTAAAAAGAAAAGTGCTACAACCAGTCTCATTTAGACATGTTAACTGCGTGAAGTAATTTAGATCATAGCTGAGAAAATGTAATTCACACGACGTTCCAATAATGCAAACTTAATATTGTATAAAATCATATTTAAGAAAGTGCTTACAACGAGCTTTGAGCATTTATTTACAATGAAAAATTGCCGAGAAAAACTTACCGAGAAAGTACAAAGCAGTGATAACCTAACGTAAACAGTCACAAGAGCCGACGCCACAATTATTCGATGCGTCAAATGAACCTGATCCGCAAGATGAACCTATCACTGATACCGGACAAAAAAGGATATCTAATATCCCAAAAGTAAATATTAACAGAACCATTCAATCACCCGAAGCCCCCGTGAAAACCGTTAAAAACCTAATCTCCCAAATTGAAATTCCCGAGGCAAGCAATTTCCTTCCCGAAAAAATTAGCATAACTCGTTAGCCGGCGACAAAAGCAGCGCGGAGACAACACCGACCGAGGCGAAAGCCTAATGCTGTTCGTGCCGTTTCCGCGCTCTCCGCCGCGCGGAATCGCTTCCGCTTTTGCGGGTAGACGCGCGAGGAGCGCTGCTTCGCGAGCTAATTAGAACGTCATTCTCTCCGTTTCTGACTCGAGAGACGAGCTGGAAAAAAAACGGCGCGCGGCGTAGGAGGCGGCGATTAATTGGGGGTTTATGTAGGTTGCGAGGCGAGTGAATGTGTATGCGGATTTTGAGGCTGCTTTGTATTAGTTGTAGTTTACAAGAAAAGCCCTTTTTTCATCAATTTTGCTGGTTTGTTTTAGGTATATAAATATCAATCAGTTCGGATGATACGAACCTTTTAAAGCCGGAATATTTTCTACTTTGCTGTTGCAACCGAACGCAGAAAGTTGTGACCGTTCTTGGAAACATAAAAGATAGATTAATACTGCTCTATCGAGCGAAGTGAAATTGATATTTTTCTCATTTCCAGCTTTCTCGTGAATAAAAAGGTGTGAAACCCCGTTTCTAAAAGAAACTCCGATGACTCGTCGTTCGCGGCATTTTCCAAAATTCTATTTTTACGTCAAGAAAAAAAAAACGCACGTCCGTGCCTACATCGAATTCTATGCCAATTTTTTTTCGCGATGAATAACGAATAGAAAGGGGAACGGACTCGCAATACCGCGTTGCAACACTACACCTCACTTACCCTCTAATTGGCTCGGCGGTGTATCGCACGCGCATAATGCAGCCGCGAGCTTCCTAATCGGCGGACGCTCCGACGATTCGCGGCCTTCGCGCGAGATTCACCCGAGAAGCTGTTACTTGCGAATCGGAAAAGCTGGAGAAGTATCTCGGGTTGAACACGTCGGCTCGAATTGGAGAAAAATTTTTCAAACTTTTTACCTCGAAAGAGTTGAGAGCGACAATCGCATTCGCATAATTTTCTAGAAAATAATAATTTATAATGATCGAATGATAATTTTTGATAATTTAATAATCGAACGACTGGAAAGTAAAGGCAATAATTCTGAGCGGGGAAACTTTCGCTTCCCATTACAGGACCGAGACGAGCAGACGCGGCTGGAGATGAAGCACCGCAAGGAGGAGGACGACCTTTACCGGAAATTCGCGCACCACCGCGAGGAGGAGGATCGTCGGATCCGCGAGGAGTTCCGGGTAATTATGCACCCGCGCCCATTATCCCCTCCCCCCTTCGAGCGGGAGGTGCGAAGTAAGCTTCGACTCATCGCTTGTTTGCAGGACGAGTGGGAAAAGGAGCTGGAACAATTGTCGGAGAAGTGGGAGCGGGAACGAGGCGGCAAGGCCCGGACCCAGCAGTTCCAGCAGGAGAAGGAGGACCTCGAGAAGAACATGACCCTGCGCAGGGACAAGAAGAAGGAGAGCCTCACCCGCAAGATGCTCGAGCACGAACGGTAACCGTTTTCAGCGAACAACGCCGCGCGAATCGGTCCAAAGATCCGTCCCCGCTTTAACGATAACGCAAATGACCGTCACAGGGCAGCGACAGCCGCGCTGGTCGAGAAGCAGAGCTCGGAGATGCTGGAGCTGATAAACGAGGCGCGCAGCGAGTACATGCAGCAGGAGAGCCTCTACCTGGACGAGGGCGTCGAGTACATGCAGGGCGCGCCCCCCAGCCCCTACCCCTCCCGGGCGCCGCCGCCCCATCCGCCCGCCCTCGCCAAGTACCACCTCTACAACGACCCCCTCGAGTTCGCCGACATCGACCAGATCGCCATCTCCGTAAGTGCGCTTTACAATTTCCCGATGCTTTACAATTTCCTTCTCTAAAAATCCCACTCCCAGGTCGCGCAAGAGGACCAAAAGACCTTCACGGACCTCGTCCGCCAGCTGGTGAGCAAGTGCGGCTCCGACATCGAGAAGGCCCGGACGATCTTCCGCTGGATCACCGTGAAGAACCTCAACACGATGCAGTTCGACGACAATCTCCGGGGCGACACCCCGATGGGCCTCCTGCGGGGCATCAAGCACGGCACCGAGTCCTACCACGTCCTCTTCAAGCGGCTCTGCAGCTACGCCGGCCTCCACTGCGTCGTCATCAAGGGCTACAGCAAGTCCGCCGGCTACCAGCCGGGCGTACGCTTCGAGGACAATCGATTCAGCAACAGCTGGAACGCCGTCTACGTCGCCGGCTCCTGGAGGTTCGTCCAGTGCAACTGGGGGGCCAGGCACCTCGTCAACGCCAAGGAGCCGCCCCATCCCGGACAGCACAAGGAGAAGAGCGACAGCCTGAGGTCGGTTTACGTTCCTTCGAGCTCGACAGGCTCAAGGAGAAGAGCGGAGATTTATCGCGGTGAAGCTGGAATTTCGGGAGCCGGACTAAGTTTCGCGCCGGAGATTTATAGATTCTGCGATCTTTTTTTCCTCGCCGTTTCGAGGATGATTTTTTGAGGATTTACGCCCTTCGCGCGACGGCTTTGTTTCTGTTTTACGGTGTCGTAAAAAGCTTTTTTTCTTCCTTACGAGTCGAAGGTTCGTGTATAATACAGAATCTTGTCATAAAATTGATAAACTTTTTAAGTTCGTTTAATACTTTATCGTTTAAAATTAGTTTCAAAGTGGCCTCGTCCCTCTGGCGATATTTTAAAAAGATCATTTAATTAACTTTATTCAAGTATTAAAAATTGCTAAAAATGAAGAGAATCGGTTTAATTCAAGAAAAAATGTCAAGCTCTTGCGCAATTTCGAACCTTTTGAAATTTCGGTTAGAGACAATAAAAGCACCAGCCACGATTGATACTGAAAGAAACTCTCCTTTTTTTCAGATACGAGTACGACGACCACTACTTCCTAACGGACCCGCGGGAATTCATATACGAGTTCTTCCCGCTGCAGGAGGAGTGGCAGCTCCTAAAGCAGCCCATCTCGCTCAAAGACTTTGAGGAATTGCCCTTTGTTCGCTCCCTGTTCTTCAGGTTAGTCATCGCAATCCAGATCGACCCCTTTTTTCCTTATACGCCGCGGCCGTCACTCGCGTAATTTCTGGCTTTGATAATCCGCAGGTACGGACTCTACTTCCCCGACACCAATACCAATTCCGTTATGTACACCGACGCAACCGGAGCTGCCACGGTGAGGATAGCCATGCCGGCCAACATGCAATCTTCCCTGATTTTCCATTATAATCTCAAGTTTTACGACAGCGACGGCGACAATTACGACGGCGTGTCCTTAAAGAGATTCGTTATGCAAGTGAGTGCTGCTGCTGCTGCTGCTTTCAAAACGGCCATTGAGCTTTTGTGTTTGTTTACGAGTTTTACTTCCTTTGCCAGAGTTTATTACTTTTCAAATAATAGTTTCCGTTTTAGAGCTTGGTAAATTATATGTTAGGCAACTATTCAAAATCTTTTGCACTTTAATTTTTAAAGTCAAACTTGACTTCTACTTCTTGAAAGGGTTTCAAATTATTTAATAAATAATATGTGTGGCTAGAAAGTAAGAAATACATTAATTTTTCTTCCAGTCCGTCGTTGGAAATCTTGTGGCCTTCCGAGTTCACGCTCCCTGTTCTGGAGCTTTCCTATTGGACGTGTTCGCCAACGCGGTTACTCCCAAGGAGTACCTTACAGGCGAGCCTATGAAATTCAAAAGTGTTTGCAAATTTAAAATTTCTTGCGAAGAGCTTCAGACTGTCATGGTACCTCTACCTGATTGTGCAAGCGGCGAGTGGGGACCAACGAAAGCTACGAGGCTGTTTGGACTGGTACCAATTACGCATCAAGTCAGTACACTTGTAATTTCTAATTAATAATTATTGTCATAGTTTTTTTTTGCACATCTTGATATCATGCTTTATTTAATTGCAGGAAGCTCTAGTGTTTGCTGGTCGCGAGCTTGAAATCCAGTTCCGCATGTCGCGTCCGCTGACCGACTTCATGGCAACGTTGCACAAGAACGGTATCGAGGAGAAGCGTTTATCAAAATACGTTAGTCACACAGTCACCGACGACGACTTCGTTACTTTTACGATAAACTTCCCTGAGGAAGGCCAGTACGGTCTAGATATTTATACTCGTGAGTCGACGACGCCGACGCATTACGATCCCGCTGGTGAGAAACACCTGCTCACGCACTGCTGTAAATATCTCATCAATTCCAGCAAGCGGAATTAAAGGAATGCGCAACTTAATAGTGCTAAGAGATGGATAAACCTGGCTTTAATTAGCCAGATAAATTTTTACGATATATATTAAATATTGAGAGGTTGTATAATATAGGAAGACATTAATATTAGAAATGTTTAAAGCAGAGTTATGGATGATTTTTTAGTCACTTTTTGAGGTAAAGCGAGATCGCTTGAGTCAAGATATTCTGCGATTTAACTGCAGGCTTGAGACGTTCTTGTAAAAGATAAGGTAAATATCGCGTTATGAATAATGCATATTTTTATAACAGTATTTAGAGCACAAACGCAGGCATTATATACAAAGATAAATGCTATTACTTAATAAAGAGTGCAGGAAAATCTAAAGAAATGCAATATATACTTTAAGTAACTATTTTTCTGCTAGTATACATGAATGTTATCCTTTTCACCGCTCATTTTTCTGTTGTACAATTTTTATTTCTATTTTTAGTTGTA
>UCOM01002330.1:0-27496 GCA_900474385.1 Ormyrus pomaceus | reverse complement strand
CACTTATCAGAACCATTTAAGGCTTGTAGAAATGAGTGGGGGCGTATACATATAGTATATGATGAATTCATGGTAGCGGTGTGACGGTATAGAATCTGACGTTTTTCGGTAACGTTTTTCGATAACGTTTTCATATTTCACTCTCGATCCAACAAACACTATAGGGGCTAACATATATAGAGGCGGCAGCAACACAGCGAGGTTAAAGGAGCAATCTCCAATAAATTTTTAAGAGTGGCACTTTTGAAATTTTTTAGTCATACTAATTGATTTCGAAACTAATTTTTCTTCCTACCTCGATCGAAAATTCGCCTTTCGTCCCTGCGTACATACGCCGAAAATCGTTCTTCCCTCCTGATCTGCGCGCCACCTGGACGTAGAAGTACTTCGCTCCCTGCTCTCTCGACGACGAAAATGACGCTTATATATATGTACAACCAATTTTTAAAAAAGTTTCTAATGTGCTAATTTGCAATAAAGAATCTGATGTTTTTTTTGCAAATTGTGTTATTAATGGTAATATTAACTAACAATTATTATTATACAAGTATTGATAATTAAAAACATTCTTAATTAAGGAATTATTTAAATTAAAAAAGTGTGAATAAATTTTGTTAAATTAAATAAAGTAAATAAAAATTAAATATAGTTATAATTTATTATAATTTACAAGTTATACATAATTAAGATGCAAAAAAAATGTAAAATTTTTGTTTATTGATAGTAAAAGCAAAAGATTCTAAAGATGTTAAATTTATTATAATAAATTGATTTTATTGACGTGTAAGACGTGTATAATACTATTTCTTTTTAGTCCCTAGTAATGTAATGTACTATTTTTGACTGTTTTTCAATACTTTTTAGGTTAAAATAACGTATGTTGATACTTTATTTTACTTTTTCGCTCTTGATTTTACAGCGTTCGCTAACCAACAACCCTCGCTTTGCTAGTGTCGTAAATGTTAGCGGACGCTAAAAATCCTTCGCTCCAATGCTGCCTACCTAAACGTGCTGCTCAAACAGGCCAGCCGGCCAGCCTGCAGGGAGGGAAGTAAAACATGGCGGCGGCTGCGGAGCAGACGGATTCTACACGCCTTGCGCGTTTTATATTATTAGTCGCGAATTTTCGACCCGATAGGAAGAAAAATAGTATACATTACATGGGACGAAAGTGTATCATCCTTCCCGGCGGCATGCCCCCCCCCCCCCCCACTTCGCTCTTCTTTCGGGAGTAAGTATTTTGTCGAGTTTTTCACGGACTCTCGCCTCTTGTTTGTGAGCTATTGCGAGTGAATTTGAACGACAGACCTATTTAAAATATTATCGCCTAGTTAGAACTAGAGAAGCAAGGAGTAATTCGACGTTGGGTTTTGAATATCAATTATCAGATTTTAAATAAAGTTATCAGAGCGTGTCGTAATTTTCTAATACATCGCGTAACGCGCGAAAAAAGAAATTCATATCACTAATATAACCACTTGCACATGTTTAAAGAGAGCCGAAAGCCAAAGAGTCGGCTATCTAATTAGTTTGTAATTATTATTCGGCCGGGATTAAGAGGACTGTTTGCCGAGCTATTAATAAAAAGCCGCGCAAATAAACTATAGGGGATACGCGATAAAAGACGGTAAATAACTCATTGGCTCGAGAGCAGTCGGGGACGTCGAGTTATATGGATACGGCTCGTTTTGTTAATTTGTCCCGTTAAAAGAAGCGAAACACCCAGGCTTTCAGTCAAATAATTGAGCTGCGGATGAGCGATAAGTTGCTCAAACAAGACGCGCGGGATCAAATAAATTACTCTCCCGCGGCTCGAGGAGCGTAATGAACCTGTGCATAATATCGTGTGCTTTGAGATCAAACTCGGCAGATGATTTAAAGCGACGAATAAATTTGCCGTGAGAATCAGTGGAAAAATTATTTATCTTTCATTTCTAATTATCGCGCGACCAGGTTTTTTTCCACCTTTCGTTCGGCAGCGCAAAAGTGCAGAGCCAATATTATTCATTGTATCCGTTTCGCAAATGAATTTTTGATCGCCGTGTATCAGGATTCCGCTGATGTAAACGAAAAAAAAACATTACGCGCGGCGTTTGTTCCGCGACGTTTTGTCCCAGGACCGTTTTCTCTCGAAAAACTTAGTATTGGTTTAAAGATAACGCTGATCGACATCTGTTCCAGTGAGTATCTTTATTCTTGTTGAACAGTTTTGTTTGTTGTACACATTACGTCATTTTACACGCCATACTCTGCCAGCTGATGAATTGATAATGAAATAAATTTAGCAAATTGTGTTTACGCTAATTGTCAGAAAGAGAGAGAGAGAGAGACTGGCTTGATTTTATTCGATAAAAGTTTTACTTAATCGTGTAAATTATACATACAGAAAACAATCAGAGCTCGTGAATATAAAAGTAAAAATTTTATTATTTGTCAAAAAGAAAGAAAGTAATTATAAAAAACTTGTAATAAAATTTACAACACTTTTAAGAGGTCAAATGTCACATTGTCATGATACTACCTAAGCTACACTTTCGAAGCTGTACACTTCTTACTTATTCTACAGTATTTTTCATTAGTTAACAACGTAAAAAGATTAACAATGTAATAGGTTTAACAGCATATTTACAATAACTAACGAATATTCATCGGCTTATTTTAATGAAAGATGCACAATTCACGCGGAATACGTACTCGCTATTACTGCATACTGCGACACGTTATTTACAAAATTAATATTAAAAAAACTTTTATTATAATACATCTGAGCATCGAGGATCTTTTTGGGGGAGCCTCTCAACCGTTTGCATTATAAAAGCTCGCCGATCCCAATACTGTTTAAAATATTTATTTAGCCGCGAAATTCCGAGCCCCCACATCGTTAGAGCTGGGTCTTCTGAGTTTTGGCATTGACGCTCTTGTCGGCGACGCTCCGACTGATGAACGGCAGCACGACCCAGAGCACAGTGCCGAATATCTGAATCATGCCGAGGGTCAAAAATATCGGCTTGTACGAGCCGCACTTCTCGAAGGCCAAATTGCAGAGGGGCGGCCCGACGAGCTGCAGCAGCCCGTTGACGAAGAGGGAGATGCCGTAGGAGGAGGCGAGCCTCTCCGCCCCGAGGAGATCCGCCATGACGACGGCGGTGGTGCCGATGTAGAGGCCGGAGCCGAGGCCGAAAGTGGCGCAGAACAGCGCCAGGTAGGTGTAGCCGGAGGCCATCGGCATGGGCATGAGGGCGAGGGCGACGCCGCTGAGGCCGAGGCCCGCCACGAAGTAGTAGTGCTTCGGCATGAGGTTGATGTCGGAGAGGGAGGCGCCGCCGATACGGCCGATCAGGTCGAGCAGCGAGACGATCGAGAGGAGGAGGGCCGAGTGGTCGGGGTGAATGCCCTCCGAGACGGCGTAGGCGGGCAGCAGGATCATGAAGTTGGTGTTGCTGATGGACGAGGTCGAGCTGGAGATGAGGATCACCAGGTAGAGGGGATCCTTCAGGATGGAGAGGTCGAAGAGACGCTTCGGTTTTATCTCCTCGTCGGGAAGGGGCTTGTCGTCCTTTTCCGCGGCTTTCGCCTTCTGGGGATTTATTCGGTTATTTTGGGTTTCTTAAAGGGTTGCTTCGGAAATCTCTCTCATAAAGCAGGAGTACTCACTTCCGATTCTTTCTTGTCGAGGGCTGCGGAGACGGAAGAAATGGCACTGTTGCGCCGGGAGTTAGGAATACTGATTACGATTTTTCCGCTTTTATCTCCGGGATTTTTCTTTTTCGACTTCTCCTCGGGATCGGACGTCACCTTTTTCATGTGCTTTTCCACCGGTTGAAACAAGAGGGCACAGCACGGCGTACTTATGAGAATTGTACCCATAATGAGCACAGCTCCTCTGTCGTTCGAGAAATGAATGAGTAAGTAGCTTACATTTAACTTAAAATGTAATTCTAACAAAAGCAATTACCTGTGTCCCATGGTGTCGAGGAGGTATCTCAGAAAAGGTGAGAGGGCTATGGTACCGATGGTGCTCCCCGATATCGTGAGACCCGTGGCGAAGCCCCGCAGCCTCTCAAAGTACTCGCTCACGATGTAAATTGTCACCGGGAAGCTCAGACCCGCGCCGATTCCCACCATTATGCCAAAGCTAGATCGCAAAAGTCACCTTTTTAGCTTTGATTTAGAAAATTTTCCGTTCACTTTAATCATCGCGGCTGTTACCTGAAGTAGAGAAATGCCACCGAGTTGGCAAAGTAACTGAGCATCAAACCGCCAGCGGCGAAGCAGCCCCCGCTAAAAGCTACGATCCTGTAGGAGAACTTTACTGACAGGTAGCTCGATAGTGGACCTGCGGAGGTAGAAATTTATGCATTTGGATGTTTGTTCAGCTCATCTGCAAAGGTATTCTGTTGAAAATTGGCCAGTCGAGACTGTTTTAAGTACATTATTGTTATTCTTATGGCAAGGCAATATTTGCTGATTACTTTCATTCAAGAGTATTAGAGTTTTAATGAATGAAAAAATGTAAACAATTATACCAGTAATTGATTAGAAGCACAACTTGTAACAATAGAAGCGACGAAGAACGTCATTTTCACAATACTTGGTAAGTCAATTTTATACTTTGTGCAAG
This sequence comes from Ormyrus pomaceus, assembly GCA_900474385.1. Taxonomy (NCBI): domain Eukaryota; kingdom Metazoa; phylum Arthropoda; class Insecta; order Hymenoptera; family Ormyridae; genus Ormyrus; species Ormyrus pomaceus. The sequence continues at coordinate 22,875 of UCOM01002330.1, read as the reverse complement.
TGCAATTGGACGATTAAGAACTTAAATATTCATGAATTGTCGTTGTATTTTTCCGTGTATTTTTAAATAGATAAATAGTAGTTTTCCTGGCAAAAATTTACTTTACACTTTTTATGAATCTACGTAATTACTTACAATTACCTGTAAAAAAATGTTATTTCTGTCTGAATTTAGAAAAATAAGAATATAAAATACAATGTGCAACAAATAATTAGTAAAAATTGCGAAAAATTACAGGATGTTACACTTATTATAATATAAGTGAAAATTAATTACATCTCCTCAAAAATGAACTTTTTTATGGTTTATGGAAATTAATTTACTCTTTATTCCTTTGACAGTATTTTAGCGCCATTAAAAATGAGACAATTCATGACGCAATTTTTTATACCCTTTTAATTTCGCGCCATATATTTAATTTATGTTGAAAGATGAACTGTAAAAACTGATGATTTGCGTTAACAAGTTTTTTGAAAAATCATTAAAATTTTTATTATACCCAGTTTTTAAATAATATGATCTTTTCAAGTGCTTTACCACTTAACAGATTCGAGTCGAAGATATTTTCTTTGAATATTTAAGAATTAAGTTTCCAAGTGATTATTATAATTAATTTTTAATCGATTTTATACTTGCATTAAAATCAATATTAACATAAGTCACTTTTCACGGTCAATGATTTTTTTATTCATGATAATAATGGAACGTTCAATTCTACTACCACTTATAATAAATCGGTGCATATTATATTTGTTTATGGTCAATTTTTCTGTTTACGCAGATTGCGGTGGACATGAAAGTATTACATAAATACACCTGTAATCTTTGTACACGTTTTCATGAACTCGATATTGCAGGCGTTTCCAATTGGTTTTCCGTGTTGATAAGTAGTTCATTATATATTTCAGCGTTTATCACACACATACTAGATTAAACCTACTGCCTTTTAAAAGCAACTTACTTTAACCTACTTAAAAAAGAAAATGAAAAACAATTTTTCTTAATTCTTCAAAAGTACTCTAATTGCGGATAAGATAGGCAGCGAATGAAAATTAATCCTCGAAAGAAGCCACCTCGCGTCAGTACAAATCGGCCGCTTTGCAACCAAAACCAATTGTCCAACTTAACCGCTAGATATACGTAAATCACCGAAAAAGCAATGACTCACCGAGGGAGTTGTAAAGAAAGTAGCAGAGCGCCGGCATCCACGAGGTCTCGGTGGGCGATGTATCGAAGACCCTAAGAAACTCGACGAACAGTACGCCGAAGCTCTTGATCGTCCCGGGTATGAGCATGTTGATGACGACGGCGGCGACGAGGACGGACCAACCCCAGCCTCCGTCCGGGGCGACGAGCTTCTCCGCCGGCTGCTGCATGTCCTTTCGCGGCCTTACACTTGACTCTCCCGAGCGAAGCGTGCGACCTCCCGCGAAGCGTCCGCCGCCGCGATTACGACGATCGGCCCCGCGGCGAGTAACTGCAACGAGTCATTACCGCCCGGCTGAGCTTTGTTTTGCGCGCTCTCCGCCGCCGCCCGAGAGTCGTTAACGGCCCGCGAATCGCGCGCCTTTTCGGCCTTTGTCTCTATTTTTTTTCTCGTGCTCACCGGGCAGGAAAGATTTTGCGACAGATTTATCAATTATTGCGCCGACGGCTACTCGCCTCTGTCGATCCTGCCGTTAGTTCTGGATTTTATTTAGAGGCCCGCGAGAGGCTGCCAATCCGATGTGATCAATTTATGCTTCGGCTGCTTCGTCAATTTACCCGTAAATTGTATAATTTATTTAAAGTGCCAATGGTAGCCGACGTTCGTTAACAACACAATTTTCGCTAAGTGATCCTTTTTCCGCGGAAAATGTTTGCGTAATCCAGCTCAGATCGCGTCAAAAGATAGTCAAAGTTAACTATGTAGATTTTCCGGGCAACTCCCAGAATCTTTTTTTCCCCATATTATTATATCATCTTTCTTTATCGCGCGTGCACACACGTCGGGTGCAATAAATCGCTCCGCGCGCCTTCGGAGAAGCGTTTTATTATTATTTTTTTTTTACGACGCATGCAGTCGCGGGCGAGTTGGTACATTGATCTCCGTTGCAACGTCGATGCTGAGGCGAAAGAATAATTGTGGCCGAATTAATTGATCTCGATGCCGTCGTTCCATATATTGCACGTGTGTTCGCGGACGCGCTCGTTTCCGGTAATTTACGGCTCTTTAAATATCTGCGTTTTAAGCGCGAAGCCAAAGGTTTGCGCTTTTAACGTTGTGATAAGGTTTTCTCGGAAAATTGACGGACTCCGTTTTCCGAGATTAAGCATCGGGAAAACTTGTGTTTTTTTTTTCCCGCGACTTTTCAAAAACACAATGACGAACCGCATCTCGCTGGTCGTCGTGCGATGTATATACCGACCGCGAGAGCGAAATCGAGGCCGATACAATTCCGGGCGTGCAATTAGCGTGCGGCGGCACCTTTACGAAATTAATAGATCTCGGCGCTTGCAGGGGGATATCGCGCGTGGGAGCGGGGAGGGGGGGAAGGCCGGCTAATTGAAAGGGCCGTCGATGATGTCGGCTCTCTCGTTCGACGGCGTGCGCATCTCTCTTTTTCCTCGGTCTTTGTGCTCTCTCTCTCGCGCGCGCGCTCGTGACGCAGAGAGTGCGTGCGGCGCGTGACGTCGGCGAGCGGCCCTCGAGCCCCGCGGAGAGAGAGAGAGAGAGAGAGAGAGAGAGATCGATAAAGGGGAGCCGAAGGAGGCGGGATGGAGCTTGGCTTCCGCTGGTCCTCGGCGTCGGAAGGAGGCTGCCCAGTCATCCGGTGGAAGGCAGCGAGAGGAGCGGCGAGGAGTGACGACATGGCCAGGAGGAGCTAAGGGCTGGTGGTGGGTCTGGTGCAGGTGTGCGTGCTGGAGGGCTGACAGGTGAGTGCTTTCACGGCCGCCGCGACCGACGCGACTGCGACTGCGCGCCGATGAGCTCGAGCTCCCTCTTTCGCCTGCTGCTGCTGCCGCCCGGTGCGGGAGGATAATTATCGCGAGCGGACGAGGAGCTGGCGCTCCATTTCCATGACGACACTTGTTGAATTTTCTCCGGGTGCAGATTCGCGATCGTTGTACGTGTATGCTCGAGCTGGCTTGCTGGAGCTGTAGAGATGTGGCTTGATTTCTTTCACATTTTCCTTTCTGCGAATTTGCCTCGATTCATCCGCTGATTCATTTCGCTGTATTTGCAGAAGATTAAAAACTTGAACTGTACGTTAACGATTTGCACGCGGGAAACTCTGGTTAAATTTGAGGAAAACTTGCAATCATTGCTCCTGGAGAAATGTATTGATTTATCGTTTTTATTGCTAATAACAATCGAAATGCAGAATGTGTTCACTTAGTGTTGCTAATGCTACGTTAATTGAGGTGAAATTAGGTGCCCCAGACAGCTTTTCAAGCTTGATTAGAATCACTAACAAGAATTAATTAGACGCCGAGCTCTCGGCAACGCGGAACTTGTAACTGAAATGTCAATTAACGATGGATTCGGATTCGGATGAAGCATTTTGAAAAATTAAATTAACAAATTCAAAGATAAAAATAAGATTTTCCAAAAGAAGCGTCTATCGAAATATCATTTTTTGTGTACATTACCGTTACAGTTTACGTTTGATCGTCGAATGCTGATTTTAAGAATCCATTTTAAGAACTGCGATGGCATAATTAGCAGCGGATCAAAGGAGCGGTCCAAGAATTTAAAGTAGAAATCGGTATTGAAAAAATAAATAAATCTATATTACGACGGACCGATGATGCCTCATTTATTTGAAAATAAAATCCAATGAATTATGTTAGTCGACTCCTCCGTCAATAAGCTCTCTCTCCGGCCCCCGTATTTATTCGCTTTATAAATCTGGGCCGCTCTGACCTGATTCGTATCACCCAGTTTCGAGCTCGCATTTTATGCCTAGCAAATTAGAGAAATATTACGCATCCCGATTCCCGGGGCAATAGAGTCAAATTTCAAGGGAATTTTAAGTGAATTGAAGGGAGGTTAATCTGACATTCGGAGCGAAGGAGGAATCAAAGCAAACAAAGCGGCAGCGGCCGGTTCTCCTAAAGGAGAGATTAAGCTCGCTCGTAAAGTCCCCCTCGATAACCAATCCGCCGTTTATGTATTCACTTGCAATCAAGCGAAGCGCCACGGCATCGAGTGTAGAGACCAGCCCCAATAATCGAGGGAAACCGACGGCGATCATGCAATCGTTTCCCTCCTTATTATCAGACGTCCACCTCCGGCTGGCCTTTTCAATCCCATCGCAAGAGCCGCCGCGGTAAAATTTGGAAAAAAACGAGTCGAATGAACCGTTCCGAGAGGCGGGCCGCCGCGCAGGTTTTTCCCGCTCTCAATACAAACATACGCAATCCGCCGTTGATTTGCATCTCGCTCCCATTAAACCGCGTAGCGTCGAAAAAGCGGGGCCTAGAAATCTCGGCGCGGCGAGTGACGAGGCACGTATGACGATTCCGGGGAAAAGAAAAAATAAAAGAAGGACCCGCCGCCGCCGCGGTGTTTGCGCTAGTTTTTCCCCGGGTCGTCCCGTCGCGCGCGTCGTACGTGCGATAACGGACGTGAGACACGCGTCTCGGAAATCCGAACGGCGACCTCCAAGGGACCTTATTAGTTAAGTGCACGATCGGCTTAACGATTCCGCTCACGGCACAATCGCATTGTGCGCGCAAAAAATAATGTATAAAGCCCGCCGCTCGGCGGCGGCGGCGGCGGTATATTTACTCGAATTTATATATAGCCCCCCCGTCAAAGTCAATACTGCACTCTAAGCAGGATATTTTTCTAGTGACTCGGGCCGCCGCGAAAATAGATACTCGCCGCGGTCTTTCGGCAGATGGTCACACCGTCGTCGTCGTCCGCGCGGATATCGGCGGATTATATAGAGAGTCGCGAGGAGAGCGCCCGCGGATCGAGAGAGGGACCCGCGTATCGCATATTCACGGGCGAGGAGCGCGGCTGCTACCTGAGCAAAATTTCCGAGCAGGCTAATAATAAACTTCCTCCTGTGCCGCGGCCGAGAGTTGCTTTCGGCTTTTTGTCTCTCGGTACTCGGCTCTCGCGGCCCGCTCTCTCTCTCTCTCTCGTCCGAGCTCTTTCATCCTTTGCCCGAGTATTAGAATTTAAATGAGAGTGGGCTGCCTCGCCGCCGTCGCCCGCCGCCACCGCCGCGGCCAAAGCGGGGAGAGGGGATGCTAGACCGCGGCGCTGCTCGGCCCGCCGCGAGTCGAGTCCTCCGCGGCGATCTCTGAGAGATCGGAGAGCGAAGGAGGGTGATACGTGCGTGTGTGTGTGCGCGCGCGCGCTCGAGGGGTGCTCTATCGCAGGTGCATCAACCGCCTCCTCCTTTGCAGTCGAGCGCCCGCCGCCTGCCGAGCCGGAAACATGTACGGCCTCATCCTCGAGAACATGTCCGAGTACATCCGGCAGATGTACGGGGAGGACCGCTGGGAGGAGATACGCAGGCAGGCAGCCGTCGAGCAGCCGAGCTTCAGCGTCCACCAGGTCTACCCGGAGAACCTGATACCGCGACTGGCGAAGAAGGCGATCCAGGTGCTGGGCATCACGGAGCGCGAGTTCTTCGACCAGATGGGCGTGCACTTCGTCAGCTTCGTCAGCCAGTACGGCTACGACCGGGTGCTGTCGGTGCTGGGCAGGCACGTGCGCGACTTCCTCAACGGCCTGGACAACCTGCACGAGTACCTCAAGTTCTCGTACCCGCGCATGAGAGCGCCCTCCTTCATCTGCGAGAACGAGACCAGACAAGGTCAGTTGAGATTCAGTTCCCTCCTTTTTTTTGTTTTTTGGTATTTCGAACTGTTGCGCAAAATCGCGCGCCGCTCGCCGACGACGCGGTTCACACCCCGCGCGACTTTTGCGACGTCGGATTGCGCACGCACAATTCTGGCTCGCGGGGTGATGATCTCGCGGGGAGGCGAGCGGAGGCTGCGCCCATATCCTGTCCGGAGCCGCTGAAAACGATTTCGATATTCGTAGGACTGACTCTGCATTACAGAAGCAAACGACGGGGCTTCGTTTACTACACGATGGGCCAGATCAGGGAGGTGGCGCGTCACTTTTATCACAAGGAGCTCAAGATCGAGCTCGTGCGCGAGGAGATCCTATTCGACACCGTCCACGTGACCTTTCAGCTGACCTTCGACAATCGAGCCTTCACCCTCGCCTCGCTCGCCATGACGCGCGAGGAGAAGCACCTGCCCATCGGGGCCTCCGTTCTCTTCGAGATCTTTCCCTTTTGCATCGTTTTCGGGTGAGTTTTTTTTTTCACTCGCGGAAAAACGGCCCACCCGCGATCGGCTCTTCTTCTAAGAAACACGTATGCACTTTATTTACAGTCCCGATATGATAGTGAGGAGCATCGGGAATTCGTTGATGGTTATCCTGCCGGACCTGATCGGCAAGAAGATAACCCACCGCTTCGACCTAGTTAGACCCCTCATAGCCTTTAAATTTCAGTCCGTGAGTACAGAAAACTTTGACTATATAAGCCAGTATCGCCATGAAAAGAGCCGCCAAGACGCAGATGGACAATTCGTTTTTCCAGATTCTAAACAGGACCAACAACATATTCGAGCTGGTGTCGGTGGAGCCGGTATTGGCCGAGCGGCCGAGCGACCGGCGCAAGAACGACCTGATGCTGTGCCACGAGGTCGACGTGCAGGAGGAACGGACGCTCAGGCTCAAGGGCCAGATGATTTACATGGACAACTGGAAGATGATGATGTACCTGGGCACTCCGGTGATGCCGGACTTGAACGCCCTCATCGGAGCCGGCCTCTACATAAACGATCTCTCTCTCCACGATTTCAGCAGGTGATCTCGATACATTCCATTATTTTCGCTCTCGAGTCGCGGCCCGCCTTCCTCCCGAAGAAGTGTCTGTGATTCATCGCGCGCCTGAATTTTTTCCCAGAGATCTGATGCTCGCCGGTACGCAGCAGTCGGTCGAGCTGAAGCTCGCGCTCGACCAGGAGCAGCTCAAGAGCAAGAAACTGGAGGAGTCGATGCGCAAACTCGACGAGGAGATGAAGCGCACCGACGAGCTGCTCTATCAGATGATACCGAAACAGGTGGCGGATCGGCTCAGAAACGGCGAGAGTCCGATAGACACTTGCGAGGTCGATAAAAATCAAAAATTTTTCCTAAGAAAAAAAAGAAAAAAACCGCGGCTATAATAAAAAAAAAAAAAAAATTAATAATCTTGCCGCAGATGTTCGACAGCGTGTCGATACTCTTTTCCGACGTGGTGACGTTCACGGAGATCTGCAGTCGCATCACCCCGATGGAGGTGGTCTCGATGCTGAATGGCATGTATTCGCTGTTTGATACACTCACAGAACGCAATCATGTGTACAAGGTAGGATCTAAGCCTTTCCTTTACAGTGTACGTAAATTTTATGGTTCTTCAAACGCTCTTCACTAACTCTCCTCGGATAGAAAAAAAACTGACGCTTTCATTAACAGAGCCTAAATTCCAATTAAAGAAAGAAACAAATATTTAACGAGACTAACAGAGCTGCTCGACGAGTATAAATTAATCCCTCGGATTGACGCGCGTAAAAGCTCGAAGCTCGCGACGGTTTTAAAGCTTTAGCTATAAAAGTATGCGATTGGTCTTGTAAAAAGAAAAAAAGAAAATTTACAAGTCTCGAAAGAGTGGGGCGCGGAAAAATGAGTGAAGCCGCGGGTCTAACCGGCAGGTGGAGACGATCGGCGACGCTTACATGGTGGTGTCGGGCGCCCCCGTCAAGCAGAACGACCACGCCGACCGGGTCTGCGACATGGCCCTGGACATGCTCGAGGCTATCACCGACCTGAAGGACCGCTCGACCGGCCAGCACCTGCAGATCCGCGTGGGCATTCACAGCGGCGCCGTCGTCGCCGGCATCGTCGGCCTCAAGATGCCGCGCTACTGCCTGTTCGGCGACTCGGTGAACACGGCCTCGAGGATGGAGGCGACCAGCGAGGCCATGCAGATCCACATCTCACAGTCCACCAAGGAGCTGCTCTCACCCTCGTATCGCGTCACCGAGCGCGGCGAGATCCAGGTCAAAGGCAAAGGTATATATATTATGCGGTTTTGTAATAGTGTACCAATAGAATTAACAATTACGATTAACAGCGAAAAAGTAGAAAGAGTAAATTGTGCTAAGTATACCTAGAGATTAACATTGACTGTCATCTAAAATGGGATAAACGTATTGAATTTATAATTAAAAAAACTAAATATTTAATTTTCGTTTTTTATAAATTATAAAAGAGTTTATGACAATGAAGCAATTAAAAGTTGTTTATTATGCATTTTTTAATAGTATAGTTAATTACGGAATCATAGCATAGGGCGGTGCATACAAAAATGTTATTGAGAGACTAGAAAAATTACAAAAGAGAATAATTAATATAATTTCTAGTAAATAAAATTGAATAACTTGTTCATTTTTATTCTGAATTACAAAATAAATTTTTATTTTCAAAAAGTATAACTAGAAATAAGAATCTAGTGATACCAAAAGTTTCCAAAGATATTCAATTTAAAAATTGTGAAATGATATAGCTATGAAAATATTTAATAAACTACCATACGATCTCAAAATATTAAATTTAAATTTAAAATCATCTAAAAATAAATTTAAAAAGTGGATAATTGATACAACTACTTAATTACTAAATTACTGTTAGTTTATTCAATTCTTTTATTAGATTATATAACTACAAAGTTGATATCTTGATACATGATAAAAAATATATATTATAAGCAGAGTATAAGTGTTTCGTTAGTTTGTAAGACACCAAAACTATGTACAGGTGTTTTATGCACCTCTATAGGATGCCTACTTTATCGGATATAACCCTTTTATATCCTGACATTAGCTGCATCATGTAATATTTATGTATCATCAATCTATCATTTCTGGTCAATCGATAAACAAATCAATAAATCAATAAACAAAGAAGCTCTAAGCGGCGCGTTTCTATACCGACGATTGTGCACCTTTAGGCAGCATGAAAACCTACTGGCTGGAGAAGCGCGAGTCGCGCTCCCAGTCGACGAAGAACATCTCGATCCAGGAGCCGCCGATGTACGGCGGCCGTCACAACTCGATGACGCGCGCCAGCCTCGAGCTATCCTCGTCGCCGAGCGGCGCCGCGATGCGCCTCGCCGCCCGTCTGCCCAACTCGCCCAGCACGATGCCCCACGCCCTGCCGCCCCAGCCCCAGACGCCCCAGCCCCAGCCGCCCGGTACCATCACCTCCTCGAGCTCCGGGCTATTTTACGGGGAGGAGCGGCCCATCTACTCGCCCATCACCTTCCAGGACGTGGCCAGACGATCCGTCGCCAACTCGCCTACCAAGAGTCTTTCTATCAAAGGTATACATATATATATATACCTTATTCTTTCTGCTTCCCGGCTCTCCGGAGTTAATGCAATTATATTAAATCTGATTTACTTTCGTAAATTTATCTCTGTTTCGATCAAATTCAACTAAATGGAGTTGAATGATATCAATTAGTTCCAGACCGTTTTTCGCGCGGCTCATTTTTTTTGCGGCTGAAATCCTGTAGTTCGTGAAAGCTTTTGATCCTTCCGCAATTCGTGACTCCAACTTTATTACTTCGGTATGAAAAAACTGCGCACTGTAGTTTAGTTCTGCTTTATTGCCAATTTTTTTTTTTTTCTTCCCCAGAAAAAAATCTATATTTTTTTTTATTCACCGTACAAATTTACGCGTACGAACGAAATATAAATGTGAAAATAGCATATCTCCCGTATCCTCAAAACAGAATAGAATAAGAAACTTGAAATCTTTCAGAGCTGCGTTCAAACTCGCTGGGCGCAGTCTCGACATCGAGCTTCCAAAACCAGTCGGCCGAGCTCTTCAGCTCCCTGCTCTCGGACACGGAGCAGCACTTCCGCCTGCACCGCGACAGCGTATCCTCGGTGCGCTCGCGGCAGCAGCCCCAATCGCACTCGCCCCACCACCAGCAGCAGCAGCAGCAGCAGCAGCAGCAGCAACCCCAACAGCAACAGCAGCAGCAACAGCAGCAGCAGACGACGGTGCCGGTCCACGCCGAGCAGAAGCACCAGCACGCGGCTGCCTCGGCCAGCGCCTCCTCCGACGACAACTGCAGCTCCCGGGCCGCCAACGACGCCAAGCCCGAGGAGATGAAGAGGCTCTTCAGCGACAGCGAGACCAGCCAGGCTCACTCGCTCCAGCTCAGGCCGGACCAGTGCTGTCCGGGATTCGCGATGCCCAAGGGATCCGGCAAGACGAGGAACCACAGCAGCGGCTGCTCGATCAATTAGGAGTTAAGATCGGCTGGGAAGCCGCATAAGGAAAGAAGACAGCGAACGATATCGTATCGATATAGATTTTTTTTCTTTTTTTTAACTAAAATATATAACTAGCAGGAATTGAGATTCTTTTTTTTATCAAACCGTCATATACATATCCGAAACGTTTCTGCGGCCGACTTTTACATAACACCAATCGACTTCGTTGTCTTCTTTTGGGATTTCATTTTTAACGACGTGTCGGCGCACCGTTGTTCAAGTAAAATTAGTTTGATCTCTGATTTAGGGTCGATAAGTCGACGAGTCGTTAAAAATAAAATTTACTCCGTAGAATCAAATAATTTAAGATCAAAAATGTTAAGATGATTCATGAGTGACCTTACATGTACAATAAAGCTAATTGTCGAGTTGTTTATCGATGTTGATATTGCATTAAGTTTATTAGAGCGGAGTATAAAACATGACGTTAAACGACGAAAATAATGTTTCGCGCAAGTTTAACATTGTATTTGAATCATTAAAAGAATTACCCAATTTATATATATGCGAGTATTGTAAAGTTTGAAAAAAGAAAAAAAAACAATGTAATCAAAGCGTCGCTAAATATGACACGTAATGGAAAGAAGCGAGAAAATTTTTCATATAGCTCTCTGCCGCATTAGTTACAAAAGTTAGTAACTTTATTTGTTATTTTATCCAATTAATTTTCTACTAAAAGCTCTTAGAAATTTCTAAGCACGAGGGCCTTCGAGGCTGACATGCTCCAACTGTTACTTATCACCCTTAGCGCCCAAAGCAAAAGTGAGAAGATTCTCGTTCCACAGTTACTATGTATAAATTACGAAATAAGTGTGTCGAGTGCGCGATATAAAAGAATAAAAAGAAAAAAAAAAAAATAAGCCGGATAATTTTTGCGTACAATATAAAAAAGATTAACGACAAGCAAGCGCCGTAAGATGTAAAAACTTTGATAATATAAAGACATGTATACGTGTTACGCATCGAGTCTACTCATCTTCATTGAATCCACCCCGCCCTCCACTTCCCGACTGCGTTTTTTTCCCGGGCCTATATATATAAAAAAAAGGAGGAAGCGAGAGGAAGTCGGCATTATCTATTATTACTTCGGCGCGGGCGAAAAATAGCCCGGGGCTCATTAATATCGCGCGTAAGTGTGTGTCAAGCCGCGCCGGGGACCAAACAACAATGGGAGGCACGCCGTGGCGATTTTTCAAGCTAAGCCGATTGTTTCCGAGGACTGATCCGCCAGCTAGACGCGCCAAAGATTCTCTCCCCGCGGATATAGCGGACTCTCTCCCTCCCAAGTCAGCCCGTCGCCGAGGGACACCTCCCGACACGCGACTCCGAGCCGCTGCCCCGCAGGAGGACACCGGACCTCGGGGCTCTCTAAGCGCGCCCTCGTAATCGAACCCCGGTTTTTCTCGCGTTCGCGGACGCGGCGCACGTGAAATTTCACGCCGATTATTTCCAGCACTTCCGAGAGCCTATACGCGCCGCTCGATCGCGACCCGATTCGAGTTCACGCGCGGACAGCGCTGCGCGGCGACGATTTTTAGAGCGCCGCACAGGCTTTTTGCCCGGTGGGCGTTTGCGGGAGGGGGGAACTGCGTAGGAGCTCCTGCGCGATATCCGCTGGGATTTATTGCCGATGTTCGGATTTTCACCGGGCCGGTATATTTCGGCTATTTTCGGACCTCGTTTTTGGGGGCTAACGAGGGACTTGCTCGGATTCTTTTTTTTCTCGCTCTCGCGGCGGATTAACGAATTTCAGCCTTTTTGCAAATTTTCTCGTTTTTTTTTTCCTCGGATTGCCTCGGGATGAAGGCAAAAAGTCGCTTGAATTTTTGCATAATTGTAATTAACTTACGAGGTTTATTACAAGGAAGACAATAATCTTTTATATACTGCAAGCCGCTGCTGGTGTAAGAAGTGCAGTAAACTTTAGTCAACGACTTTTCAAGTACTTAGTAAGTCAAGTGACTTATCTCTGAGTTAAGTATTTTTCTGAAACTTTAAATTACATTCTCTAAACAAGACAGATTTTTTTTATTATTTTTTTTTTTTTATCTCCTTTTTTCAAAAACCAAGCGATTATTACCGAATAGTTCATTGGCTTTAATTTAATATTCATTTATTTCGTTCAATTCCTCGTAAATGATGCATTTTTTTTTATAAAAAGAAGAAACATTTTTATTTAAAAAGTAGACTGCAGGCCTGAAGCGAATAATATTTATCGTCAGGAATAATCTGTTATAATTCTATGATACTTCCCCATACTTCCCACGCGTGGATAAGTTTATTGTGCGTCTCTATGAAAGATTAGTTATTAAGAATAATTTTTTCTTTACTTTGTTATAGAGAAAGTATAGAATAGTGATTTATAAATCAGAATAAAACTCACATTAGAGGTGTCTGTAGAGTTGCTTCTTTGTAAAGCTTTATGAAATCATCTCGTAATTTTGAAATTTAATTACTGAAAGTTCTAACAAATCATAAGTCGTCCATAAACAGTTGGGCTGTTTTCAAAATTTTGAACAAATTTATCTTTCTAGGGCTAATACAAGTAAAATAACAACAATCGTAATTATTTTTGTGCGTAGTTTATTTATCAAATTTTAAATAATTTTGTTAGAGATCAAAACTCGTTTGTTTGATAAAGATTTCAATTTAAACTACTGCGTTGCTTTTTTTTTCAAGGACGGAAGAGTGAAAAATTCATTCCGCAAAAGAGGAAAAAAATCAGAAAGGTAGCAACCTATGTATGTTTAAGAAGTGAACCAAGTCTCCAAGTCCAAGATCCCCAGACAATCGATATGCCTGCTTTTTACAAAAGAATATTTTCATTTTGTTTTCATTTCGGGCAGCTCTCGCAATAATTACTTTTTCGCGATACGTTTTGATGGAAATGCATTAATTAATTATTTTCAGTTACTTTATATAAAAGTTTTGGAATTTAAAAAAAAACTTTTTTACTATTGCAAAGCTTTCGCACCGCGGCAGTTAGAAAGCTAAAATTAAAATTTTTCCTCTGAATGACGCAATACGGAATTATCAAAGGCATAAATTTTGTCCAAAATTACTTTTAAACACTGTATTTGGATAAATCAATACTGTAATTTACAAGAAACGCCTAACTTGCAATCAGGTTATAAAGGGTACTATTTAATAAAACGATCCCAGAAGCAGAAATCATTCAGTAATCAATGTTCAACATTGTCAATCTACAAAAATAGTTGTTATTCACGTTCTCGAAGTCCCTTCATCCCCCTCCGTTAAAGCCATCCGACGCGAAAAGCAACAGTTGGCATCGAAAAGCGTCCTCTAAATCAGCTTGTCAGTCGGTGAAAAAGCAGAGCCTTGTTTACCTCCGTTGAGCGAATGCAGCACGTCTCGGCTTTCCGCTCCTCCGGGCCACAAATCTCCGGCGAGAGGCAAAGTGCGTTCCGCCCCCAAATCGGCAGTTTTCGCAATCGGAAGCCGGCGTCGGTCGCGTCATATTTTCCAGGGGGAGGCGACGAAGGGATAATTGAATGCGAGAATAATGCAGCAGCAGCAGCGAGGCAGCGAGGCAGCGCACACACACATATCGGCCCTCTCGCTCCCTCGCCAGACCATAACTCAGGCAGCGCCAACTCTTGGGGGGATGATGCGCGCGGAGGCTGGGAGCGCGCGCCCGTATATAAGGCGGCCAGCCCTCCAGCAGCCCGCTCACTTTCGACGCACCGGTCAACCGAGAGCTGCTCTCCCTCTGCAAAGATCCTCTCGCAAGCTCGCTCTTTCTTCGCCAACCGGGGTAGGAAGCACAACCGAAAGAGGAGTCACCTCTCTGTCTGCGTATCCGGATACATCGCCCTTTTCGGTGAGAGACTTTTCAATTTTTCAAAGCTTCTCGATGCCTCGTATTCGAGGCTTTGCGCTCGAGTTATCTATCCTTCGCCGATTGTGCGCGGGTTCGTTCTTTCGGTGCCCGCGGGAGATCGGAGAGTTTTTTCCGTTTTTACGTTTATTCGCGGTTTATTAGTTTACATTAGCGCGAGATTTTAGCACGAAACTTTCGCGGAGCGCGAGATATTTGAACTTTTCTAATGAAAGTAAAGCAAGAAAGCTCTGGTTAAGCTCTGTAAACTTTATTGCTACTTTGATAAATACTTCGAAAATTAAAGTTTACAATTTTTAATTAAAAATTATTTAAAGCCTCGCGGAAGTAGAAAGTCGTTGCGAATTCGCTAAAATAAAAAAAAAAATCGGTGAACGTGTTTAGCATTCAAACTTTGCGATAAATTTTAGGTGTTTTTGCCTTTAAAAAAAAGAACGTTTTGTATACGTGCTTTATTTAAATCATTAACATTTTAAAGTATACATTCTTCTCATTTGTACGATCAATTTTTCGTTCGCCTCTAACAATTCTCAACGGTTAATCATAAATCACGCCTACAAAGAACGCAGCACAATGGCAAATCAAAACTATATCCAACAGATTTTGGTACTCTCTTTTAGTAGAATCGCGCGATATTTTGACACTCGGGATATGAACTCGACTGTTTCGAGCCCTTTTTCCAAAAACTATTCGGTACTCCTACCTCTCTTAAAAAACAGTTCTCCGCGCAACAAAACTTTTATGGCACACTTGTCATGCATAGGTGCTAAAAAAAAAAAAAAACTAGTCTACCGGAAAATAGAAAAATTACCCCTTTCGCGCCAAAAGCCCAGCGACGTGCCGGATTCGCTCGGATTTCGTAAAGAATTTCGCTAAAGTAATAAGCGCGAACTGCAACTTCGTTATATACGGCTAATGCGGTTAAACTTAAATTGCAGCTTTATTACAAGTAATCAAAGGTGCTACTTGGAATTGCGACTGAGTTGGTTGCGAACTTTGCTGTATAATCTCACGCGCGTGTTTTGCCCTGAATTGTCAATATTCTGTCGCGAGAGATCGAATAATATCGTAGTTTTTAAAATCTATTTTGAGAAATTCTTTTCGTTACAAAATTGCACATTTACTTGTTGTGCATTAAATGTATTTCATATTAGTAATAAGTTTTGTGCAGAATCTAACTTTTTGTTCGGCGCCGCAAGGCAGGTGATGTTTACTCGTTTCAAGTAAAATGTTGCGTTAGCATCTCGTTAAAATTCCTTCTCCTAGATGGTTAATAATAATATATAATAATAATATATTTTAATTATCAAAGTAATGAAAAATAATATTCTTAAACTTGAAATTCGAAATTTGCTTTCGGCAAACTTTTTGTGCGGTCTAATAATAATTGTAATGAAAAGTTAAAATAACTTTTAATGTATTGCGCAACGTAGTGCACCAGTTCATCTTGAACCCAAGAACGACCCCAAATAAATACTATTTCAAAATGTTTATAAAAATTCTTATTCGATAAATCGTAGCGAGATAAAAAATTAGCAGAAATATACTCTCTTGTCGGTGCATCTTTTTTTTCTTCGCGAAAAAACCGCGGTCTCGAGAAATTAGAATGACATTTAAAGGAAATGTCCGCCTCTCCGAGTAGAGCCATAAACGTATATATATATTTAAAATATTAATAAGTTCGATAAGTCGGATGGCAAATCAATAGCCATCGCGGAGCTCTCACTCGGATGAATTTAAAGCCGACGTTCCCGTTTTTCCAGACATGTCTCAGGTGAGCCTGGTGCTGAGCGTGCTGCTGCACTGCTTCCTGGTGGCCCGTTGCTCGGGCCTCGACTCGTCCGAGGAGCAGAACCTCGAGTACCTGCTGAGGCGCGGCAGCTTGCTGATCCCCGCCTCGGAGCTCGGCTACCTGTCGGTGGACTCGCGGGAGCGTCGCGCCTCCGGCGGCGCCAGCAACATGGGCTCCTCCTTCATCCGCTTCGGCCGCTCGGATCCGGACGCCGACGCCGTCAGCCAGCCGCACACGCGCTCCGACATCATCATCAGGTACGGCCGCGACGGCCTTAACGGACGGCTGAATCGGCTGCGCCAGGAGCGCATGCGCCGACTGGCCCGGCTCGCCCTGATCTGCGCCGCCAAGAACCAGGAGAACGCGCCCGCGAGCTCCGCCGAGGAGAAGATACTGCGCGAGATGTGCAAGGACGCGCCGCTCCACCCCACCGTGCCCGACTTTGTCTAAAGTCGACGCGAGAGTTGCGACGACAAGAGCGACCGCAAGAGAGCACCGACGACCAACGAAAGAGGGAAGAAACCTATAATGCACACCAGCTCTATTCTTTAAACGTATTGTGTATCATAATAAAAAAAAAAAAAAGCCAGCTCTAGCCTTTAAGTTACCTCATCTTATCTTACTCATCTAACTTAATCTGTACTTGTACCAGCGCTGTTATTTCTAAGGAAAAAACGTGAGAAATAAAAATGCACGCTGAACACACACACACGAGCACCTGTCCTTTCTTGCGAGCATGCGTTATTATACCCTCACCCCAGCCCACCCCCCGTCCATTGTCCGGCGGCGCAACAAAACAAGCGGCGACGGCGGCGGCGGCACGTGACGCTGCCACGCGATCCGGCCTCTATAAATCTGTTAAATCTGGCAAATCCGCGAGCCTGTGTGTGCCTAATCCGTCGAGGCGCCTTCCTACGGATTCTCCGCCGTCGCGCGGCGCGAAACTAGGGCTCCCGCTGCCCCCAGTCGTCGACATGAACGCGTCCGAGTCGCAGCAGAACCTGCTGGGCAACGAGGCCCGGGCGACCTCGCAGCAGTCGCTCACCCCGCCCGCCGACTACATCCTCGGGCCCGTCGAGAAGCACTTCCTGCTCAGCGCCGAGCGGGGCGACTGCGCCACCGTACGGCGCCTCCTCGAGGAGAACCAGGATCACCCGGAGATCCTTAACATCGACTGCGTCGATCCGCTCAACCGGTCCGCCCTGATATCCGCCATCGAGAACGAGAACATCGACCTGATACTCCTGCTGCTCGAGCTCGGAATCTCTGTCAAGGTAGCCCGTCCGGCCGCGGGGAATCCCCGCAAGAGGCTAGAGAATTCGATTCTCCCGGCCCCGCAAGAGCTCGTTCTCGATCCCCCGCCCCCCACCGAGAGTGGCTGGCTAATAACGCGGGCGAGCTCCAATTTCGCTAATTATCCATATCTCTATCTCGCTTGGGGTATTTATCATTTTTCGATGACCCGACAGGATGCGCTGCTACACGCGATCAAGGAGGAATACGTCGAGGCGGTCGAGGTACTGCTGGAGCACGAGGAAAAAATACACAAGCCCGGACAGCCTTACGTGAGTGCTCGTTACCGTTAAGGGTGTAGTGCTTGGCTAGGATTTAGTCTCCCTCGCGTATACGGCGTAAGCCGAGAGTAGTCTTCGGCGATTATCGCGAAGTGTAGCCGCGCGATGCTTTTTTCTCCCGACGATGTATACTGCCGCTTTTCTCCCCCGCAGCCCTCTGGCACGACGACACTTGGATTTCCAGTTTCAATTTTATTCTCAAAGTCGGCCTGTAAATCGAAACTTTCGACTCGGTATTTTGCAAATTTAATTATAGACGCATAACGATCCGGAGAAAATGACGGTGTAGGTGGCCGGATAATTTGCTAGTGTAATTTAGCGCGATTAATATAGTTAGAATTTGTGCAATACGATAGTTACGAAGTGCAGCCTGCCGTATATAAGCCGGGATCGTATTCATCGCTGAGAAGATCTCATATTCCGCTGTAACTTCAAGGACCTCGTTTCCCTGATAAAACTTCCCTTACCCGATAAACAAATCGGAATTACGCACAGTCGTCGACGCGTAGTTTTATTTGCAACGTCAAACGCAATGTGGGTTAGTAGTTACTTCGGGCCTCGGCGCCCAATCGAGCAGTCGAAAATGATTTTTTTCCTATTCAGCGGCGTTTTTTTCCATTTTGTCCGCTGTCTTGTGCGCGCTTCATTCCATTAAGAGAATGTTTTGCAGAAAGGTTTCCGGTAAAGTGGTAGTTAAATTCCGTAAGCGCCTAATGCTCCTGATCTCGTTTAGAGTTAAGAACGAGAGAGAGAGAGTTCGAAAAGAGGTGTGTACGTATGTACAACGTAAAATTCCATTCAGAGCTGGGAGGCGGTGGACCGTTCGGCGTCGAACTTCACCCCGGACATAACGCCGCTGATCCTCGCCGCTCACATGAACAACTACGAGATCCTGAAGATCCTGCTGGATCGGGGCGCGACCCTGCCGACGCCCCACGACGTTCGCTGCGGCTGCGACGAGTGCGTCACCTCCTCGGAGCAGGACTCGCTGCGACACTCCCAGTCGCGGATCAACGCCTATCGCGCCCTCACCTCCTCGTCCCTGATCGCCCTCTCCTCCAGGGATCCGCTGCTCACCGCCTTCGAGCTGTCCTGGGAGCTCAGGAGGCTCAGCCGCATGGAGCAGGAGTTCAAGACTGAGTACAACGTCAGTTCTATTTATGTATTGCCTTACGCGATTCTTGAAACTTGTAATAATTTCATTTCAAAAGTAGAACGTAACGGTAAATTATCGGTACGAATAAAATTTAGCCTTTGACACGACGGATAATCGGCTTAGACTACTATACATTTTTAGTCTTTTAATTTAATATACAGATATGAATCGGAAATATAATTCAATTATTTTCTGCGCGTAATGGACCTTTTATATTTCAATTTTGAAGCTCTACAAGGTTAATCATGCGATCGGCACGTTTTTTTTTTTTTCATCGCCGCTGTTAAAGCGGGTCACGCAGCTTTACTTAAAAAACTTACCGCGTATTATATATTCGCGCAACGAAAGCAGCACGTTTATTTTCGATTTTTAAGTTTGCGAAAAGGAAACGAGCGACACAATAATTTTATCGAGCTCTCTCCTGTCGGCGGTCGATTAATTTCAATCTGGCATCGAGCTTCCGCGTATGTTTCTTCCGGTATCTAACGGATTACGGGTAACAATGAAAAAGATTTGCAGTAAATTATCAGATTAGCAGCTTTACCTAATCCAATTTATCTCCCGTAATTCGCCGCGCGCCGCGATGCGCAATATTCTCTCTCTTTCCGCCGCCCCTTTTTCGCTCATCAAAACAAAGCGAACAATAAATGACTGTATCAATTTAATAAAGTCAAAAAAAAACACTCGGCAGGAGATGCGCGAGAACGTGCAGGTGTTCGCGACCTCGCTGCTGGACCACGCGCGCACCTCCCACGAGCTCGAGGTCATGCTGAACTACAACCCGACCGGCGAGAACTGGGAGCCCGGCGAGCGCCAGACCCTGGACCGTCTCAAGCTCGCCATCAAGTACAAGCAGAAGCAGTTCGTCGCCCATCCGAACGTCCAGCAGCTCCTCGCCGCCATCTGGTACGACGGTCTGCCCGGCTTTCGCAGGCTCAGCATGGTGGGCCAGCTGGTCGAGGTCGGCAAGCTCGGCGCCCAGTTTCCCGTCTACAGCACGATCTACATGCTATCGCCGAATTCGCCCAAGGCCCTGTTCATGAAGAAGCCATTCGTCAAGTTCATCTGCCACTCGTCCAGCTACGCCTTCTTTCTCAGTGAGAGTCTTACATATGTTCGTTCTCTCGTAATTCCGAAAAGTTATGCAAAACTTATAATATTGTCTCCAGTGCTGCTGGGCGCGGCCTCGCAGCGAATCGAGTACCTCGCGATAGAGCTGCTCGGTCCCGCT
Organism: Ormyrus pomaceus; assembly: GCA_900474385.1. Classification (NCBI taxonomy): domain Eukaryota; kingdom Metazoa; phylum Arthropoda; class Insecta; order Hymenoptera; family Ormyridae; genus Ormyrus; species Ormyrus pomaceus. The sequence continues at coordinate 2,859 of UCOM01002330.1, read as the reverse complement.
TGGATGCGCGAAATGCTCAAAGGTTGGAAGCGCCGGGAGAGAGGCTGCCTGCCCGGCTTCGTCGAATGCGGTGTCGTCATATACGTTATAAGTACGACGGATCATCTCGCTAAATTTCGACCTTTGCCCTTTTTTTTTTCAAATAAATAATGGATATATAAATTTTTGACTCGCAGGCTTGGTGGTGGGAGAGATAAGATCTCTGTGGGCCGACGGACTGCTCGAGTACATCTCGGACCTGTGGAACATCGTCGACTTCATCCAGAACATGTTTTACGTCATCTGGCTGACGATGAGGGCCACCTCTTGGTTCGTCGTCACGGTCGGTTGCTCGTCGAGGACAAAAATACCGCGAATAACGAAATTATATATTGCGATTTATGCGAATTCTTTTTGACGCAGAGAGAATACTGGGCGGGAGAGGACCCTTGGTATCCCCGAGATCACTGGGACGACTTCGAGCCGATGCTGCTGTCCGAGGGCGCCTTCGCCGCCGGGATGATCTTCAGCTTCCTGAAGCTCGTTCACATATTCAGCGTTAATCCGCATCTCGGTCCGCTGCAGATCTCCCTCGGCCGCATGATCATCGACATCATCAAGTTCTTCTTCATCTACACCCTCGTCCTCTTCGCCTTCGGTTGCGGTAAGTATATAAATAATTGCCGGCCGTTCTCGTTAAATTTTTCAAAGTTTTAATCTCGTCTTTTTCTCGTTGCCGAGCAGGCATGAATCAACTGCTCTGGTACTACGCGGACCTCGAGAAGAACAAGTGCTATCACCTGCCGAACGGTCTGCCGGACTTTGACAACAACGAGAAGGCTTGCTCGACTTGGCGGCGATTCGCAAAGTGAGTGTCTTTTGATCTCGAGTGTATACGCCGATTAAATAAATGAAATATAATTTTCTAACGCGCCGACAGCCTCTTCGAGACGTCGCAGTCCTTGTTCTGGGCGAGTTTCGGCATGGTCGACCTGATGTCCTTCGATCTCACGGGCATCAAGAGCTTCACTCGCTTCTGGGCCCTGCTCATGTTCGGCTCGTACTCCGTCATCAACATCATTGTCTTGCTCAACATGCTCATCGCCATGATGTCCAACTCTTACCAGATCATTTCGGTAAGGGCGTTATATTAAAATGCAAGCGTTTCGTTCGAATTACAAATTATACTGTTCTATCTTTGTCTAAATTCCGTAATTTAAATTGATCGCTAGGCTGTTTAATGCTTTAGAGTATTGTTTACATTCGTTTATCGCCCTTTGACTATTTTAATGCGCAATACAATTTTCACCGGCGTAACAAAGCTGCTTTGTCCACATAATTATATATATCCGTCGAATATACATTGGATTAAATTTAATATCGTCACTAAACAGACGCAGCCTTTACAATTAATAATTAATTTTAACGAAACGATATTGTACACATCCTGCATTAATAAACCCAACGTGAATAATCCATTCGAAATATGAATACTAAATCCAACGATAAACAAACTCCGAATCAATCCTAAAACGCAAAGCGAAAATGTGCAGGAACGAGCGGACACGGAGTGGAAGTTCGCGCGAAGTCACTTGTGGATGAGCTACTTCGAGGACGGCGACACGGTGCCACCGCCGTTCAACATGATCCCGACCGCCAAGACCTTCGACCGGATCATCAAGTGCGGCAAGACGGGCAAGCCCACGCGATCCCTCATCGTGAGTCGGATAATTTTTCTTTTTGTTCGGGGAGAACGTATACACGCCGACGTTGTCTTACAAATAATATGCACTTTTTTCTTCGAATTTCCATTGCTTTCTTCGGCCTAATGAATTATTTAGCGAGAGACTGTTAATTTTTTTTCTGGTCGAATGTTTCATTCTTGCAAGTAACGGAAATTATGAAGCTGTGTATATATACATGGTTACTTCGTCATTCATACTGTCGAAAAAGAGAGTAATTAAGACTAATATCGCTCGTTTGTCCGTCGGTGCAGAAAAAATCGCGGGAAAAGGCGAAGGAGCGCCACCTCACAGTGATGCGGCTGCTGATCCGTCGTTACGTCACCGCCGAGCAGAGCAAGCACGATGACTTCAGCATCACCGAGGACGACGTCATGGAGATCAGACAGGACATATCGACCCTGAGATACGAGCTCATCGACATCCTACGACAGAACGGCATGCTCACGCCCAACGTCGAGCAGAAGGAGGCTTCGCGTAAGCAGTTTTTCATCGAAATACTATATAATTTATTCTTTATTGAAATAATCGTAAATAAAAAAAATTGTTCCAGTGTCCGGGAAGAAGGGTCGCGTGATGGAGCGTCGTCTGCAGAAGGACTTCCAGATCGGCATAGTGGAGGGCATCGTGACCTCGGTGATCCAGAGCGAGAAGGAGCCGAAGGACGTCTTCAGCCAGATCGCCAAGGCTATCGGTCGCAAGAGCAGCGGCGGCAGCAAGAAGAAGGACTGGAACGCGGTGGTCAGGCAGAACACGACGGCCAACGACCCGATCGGCAGCTCGAACGAGGCCGTGGACAAGCAGCACCGGCGCAGCTTGCGCCGACACCTCCAGCACGGCAACTCGGTCCTCGAGTCGCTCGATCCCCAGAGGCTCCTCGAGTACAATCCGAACCTGTCCGAGGTCTCGGCCACCACCCGTGTCGCCTACGCCAAGTTCATGCTCAAGAAGCCCGCGCCCAAGGAGCCGCCGCCCGAAGGTACGCCCCGCTTTTTACTTCGTTCTATACTCGTTTAACCCCCTTGCGCCACGCGACGAATATATTCGTCGCAAACTTTTTTCTTATAACTTCTCATAAAAATAACTTAGAGAGGTCTGTAAAAGCGCAAATTAAAGCTGAATACTTGAGCTAACAGAT
>UCOM01002329.1:0-27520 GCA_900474385.1 Ormyrus pomaceus | reverse complement strand
GGGGGGGGGGGGGGGGGGGGGGGGGGGGGTGACAAACCCACTTAAGGCACGACGATCTCGCGGCCGGAAAGAGGAGCTTCTTCTTTTCTCGCGGAGCGGCGGGGGCCCCCCCCCCTTTATACATCCCTTTCCTTTCTTTGGGCTTGCATTAAGCTCGGCGCTCGGTGCGTCGAGTGTGCCAATTAACGGCGATCCGCCTCGGTTTTCGGGTGAAGAATTATTGCCTCGAGGGTTTGGCGGGAAGGTCTTAGCGCCTGCGTCAACTGCAGTCTCTCTCTCTCTCGCGGAAGCCTTAAGCGGCTTTGTACTTGCACGCACGACTGCGCGCACTCGAATTCATTAAATGCGCCTGCACGCCTAGAGCCCAAGCTGTTCTAAGCAGCTCGAAGGGGATTTTGCTTTTTTTTATACTTAACCGTTCGATCGCTGCGGGTGTACCCGAAGGTGCGCCCTGTACCGAGAAAGTTCGATATTTTGCGTGATGAAATTTAACGAGTCGGAGTGTTTACTGGTAAACGTTCTAAAGCTATTTCTAAAGTAATAATTAATCATGATGCCTGTGCGAATTTTCACCCAATATACGTGTTAAGTGTACTGCAATTACGCGAGCTGAGGTATTCAATCGATAACCATCAATACTGTTTCGCTGCCAAGTTGCCCAACTATTTATCAACTCGAGCCGATCGAAGCATCTTCCTGTCCCAGTTAGCCAAATAAAAAAAACTACCCGAAACGAGCCGACTTCCCGAAAGTCCGAATAATTCCCCCGATATCCGACTGAACCATCCCTCGAAAGAGGCTCGTTCAGGCCGGCACCTCGTGAAAGCAAAACACTCTCGCCGGCCCTTCGGCTCCGTGGAAATTTCAGTCTCTGCCGGGGCACAATAAAAGCCAATGGGGCTCTAAACATCGAAATCCCTTCTCGAGAGAGAGAGAGAGAGAGAGAGAGATCCGTGGGCTTTTTATTCCGCGCGATCGGCGCGCGTCCGAGTAGTTCCGGCTGGCTGGACGTAAGCGAGCGCTGTAAGGCCGCGCGCCGTTCAATGGCCGATGTGGCGCGCCCCCGGGGCAGCGCCGAACAACATGTTGATTCGACAAGGCCGAGCGGCGCGGCACCGAGCGCTCTACGGGCTCTCTGGCCCGCGAGGATATAGACGGGTAAGTAGGCTTCGTTTTGGAGATGGGGCTTCTTCGGTTTTAGCGGGCGGTTGTTGTACCAAGCTGTATTGGGTGGTCGAAATAAGGGAGGGCTTTGATTTTTTGCGAATTAATTTCGGATTGCGAGCTGTCGCGAGATATTGCGAAAATATCTGCGCTTGTTTTCAGCGCTACGTTGGAAATGGACTTTGATTCAGTTGATGAAAACGAAAGAAGAACAATTGTAAAATGAGAGCGTACATCTCTTAATTAAAGTTTTTTTATTAAATATATGTTTTTATCCCCTGCTGAAAAATAAATGTATTTGCGATAACTATATCTGCCCTATCGTTAACGAGTCATATCTCCGAACGTTCAATATTATTCACGTTAAATACCTCCGCGCGTTTACTTATTTTTGTTAGACAAGTCTGCCTCGTCGGCGAAGTTGGGCAGAAATATTATTTTGTCATTTCCGCCTTAAACTCGAGATAGCGTGACGGAGTTATCGGCGTGCTAATTTAATTGTCGCTCAATGGCGAAACTTATCCCGGCAGTGACGTATAGAAACTTTGAAACGCACGCGGTATAAGCACCAGCCACTTTGCACTTATTACCGTTGATCAATTGAATCGAAAGAGAGCGAGAGAGGCTCGTTGGAATATTTTCCGCTCACCTCCCGACGGTCCTTCTTTCTCTCTCTCTCTCTCTCTCTCTCTCTCTCTCTCTCGGGTCACAGGTCGACGGAGGAGAGCCTCGGATCCTTAACGTCCTTAATGAAAGAGGGTGAATCGCTAAGCGCGATGCGGCGCTAAGTCTCAAATCTCGGGAGGTAGTAGGCAGAACGACGGGGGAGAGAGAGAGAGAGAGAGCGAAGGGACGGCGGGGACAAGGACGGAGATTCGCGCGCGCGGCGAGGGAGAGAGATACAGAGTACAGCGAAGAAAGAGGTTTGGTGAGAAAGCAAAGGGCTGCTCGGCGGTGGCTGCGAGCTATATAGGAATGGCCAAGTAGAAGCAGAAATAGCTTAGAGGAGAGGGAGGGAGAAGGGAAGAGAAGGGTCTGGGATACGCGATGGCGCGGCGGTTCCTGGTCCCCTCGTTTCACAACCCCTTGTACACCTCCTCCCCGCTTCTTCCTCTTTAGCTCGTGCTTCCTCTTGCTCTTCGCTCGGTGGCGGCGGCGGCGGCGGCGTCCCGCTTTCGAGTGTGTGTGGGTCAATGTCTGGCTGTGCTGCCTTCCTTCCTCTCTCTCTCTCTCTCTCTTCCTCGAGAACTATTTCGCCGCCGGCTGTTGAGAAGAGAGAGAGAGAGAGACAGGAAGAGAGGAACCTGGGAATACAGAATTCAGCTGTCGAACTTGGCCACGTACACTCGCCACGTATAGTTTGATTTATCCGGCTCCCTCCTTTCTTTTCCTTCCTCCTACCTGGCCGCGGCGGCGCTGCTCACCTCTTTCTCGCTTTTTATCCCCGTCGTTCGGACGCTCGTACTTTCCCTCCCTCGATTAAACCGAGGCGGGATTTTAATGCGACGTCACGGAGGAGGAGGAGGAGGAGGAGGAGGAAGGAGATGCCGCGTGGGAGAGGGAGTAAAATACGAGGCCGTACCTTCAACTTTGAGCTATGGTTATAGTTTTTGAGGCGTGGCTCGATGATGGAGGGCTTTGGGATTTTGTTTGCAGGCGGATACATTTTAATGCGAGCTAAGTCGCTCTTCGCGGCGTTAATGGGCCTCTCCTCGCCGCGGTGTTTCGACTCCATGTTTATCTTGGATTTAAAGGATATTAGAAATACATTTAATCCCATTGAGCTGGGCTCGAAAAGAAGTTTGAAAGCGTCCGCAAATAATTATCCAATCAAGCTTGGGAATTCCAGGCGAGCACGAAGTAAGAGCCAAGTAAACGTCCGGATATTCCGGCGCGAGCTCGGGGAGAAAAAAGCCAGAGACAGCAGACGCGGAAGCTCGACTCGGGGCGGCTGCTGCTGCGCAACGCGAGAGCTTTCGTGGCTTCGTGCCGGGGAATTCGCGAGATAAAAAGAGCGGAGGTACTTTCGCGTGACTATACTCTGAATACGGAATACATACCGGAATGCGGCCGCTTCTGTACGGCTGCGTTATGCGGATCAGTTATTCAATGTTAAACAACTTGAAATAAAAATAAATTTCCAGCCTCTGCTTTGGTGTTGTTTTGACTCGGCTTACAAGGTTTATTCCTTCCTTTATCTGCGATGTAGCTTCGCTGCAGAACGCTTTGAATAAGTGCGACTGTTGATGAACTATTGATGCACAAAGATTTTAAGTAGATCAACTTCGGTTTGGTCAGGCGTTACAAAATTTTAATATTTTTAGAGTTATAAATTTCTAAAAATCTAATGTTTATTTTTATATCAAATTCTTTAGTCTGGTATGATTGGATCAATATTCGTACCCATTATTAGATTTCAATTATCAGATTTCACTGGAAATACTATTTCGACTATTTCATTACAATTTAGCAGTCTGGGTAGTTATTCTGTTATTAGATAATGGTAATGCAATCAAGCATTTATAAAATTATGCATTTAGAACCCCAAGAAATATAAAAGAAATCAAATTGTATTATCCTAAATCCTGAATGCGACAAATTAGAGCTGACAATAGTTTAACCATCAGGTTAGTACCCAGCAGTACATTCAAAAATCATCAAAAAAAAAAAAAAAAAAAAAAACGCAGTTTTATTCTCAACCCAAAGAAATATCGCTCCTCGCGGCGGCTCGCCGCGGCGCCTCCTCCGCCCCGCGACACATCAGCTTTTCCGGAAATTAAAGTCCACGTCTCGCGCAGCGTTCGGAAGGCGAGCGCAGAGTGTCGCGGCGACCGTTGGATTTTCGTGCGTTGTCCGCGCTTTATCGACCCGCGTCGCCGGCTAAAAATTCTCTTTCGCCAGCACAATGCCAGCGGCAGCAGCAGCAGCAGCAGCGGCAGCAGCGGTGGCGCGCTCGTATACGGACTCCAGAAAACGGGGGGGATATTGACCTTGCGCGCACACCTGCGTTATTGCGAAAAGCGCGCCGGGGGATGCCTTTCCGCGACGACTGGCTTTCGTCCCCCCACCGAGGGGAGAGGGACGCCGGTAACAAGTTTTTCCTGCTCGGAGGTGCGCTCGAGCGAGAGTGCCGAGGGTGCGCGTGCTTTTTTTTTTTTTTCTGTAAATGTTGCTAATCGAATGAGCAGGTTGCCGCTGATGTTGAAGCTTTCGACGCGGCGGGGGAGACGATGCCCTTTTTTGGTGTTGGAGGCCTTTACCGGTGGTTACGTGTTTTCTGTTGGTTAATCCGAGGCGGAAATTTTCATGCGAGATGCGAGATTTTGATATTTCTTTTTTTGTGAAAAATGTGCGGGATCACGCTAATAGCCTACTACTCGCGTTGCGTTGGAATTTTCAGGGGAGGTCGTTCAAGCTCTCGTAAACGCTGAAGGTAACGTTTTGTAACAAAATATAGTAGTCCGTTTATAATAAAAAGTCATTATTCGGAAGAGGTTCCATTTTTAAGATATAAGCAGATTCCCATTCGTTCGAGCTCAATCAAGCGGACTCGTTCGAAAGAATAAATCCCCGTCGCGCATAATTTACCGGGGCGCCGAGACGAGCGACCCTCCTCCTGTTTAGTCATTCCTCCTAAAAATCAACTTCCGCGCGTCGTGTCAGCTCGATCTGTCAGCTTGTTCCGGTAAACAGGTGACTTTCACGTCTTCTTAAGCAATTCCGTATTTTGATTCCCCGTGGCGCGCCGGCAGCCGTCGCTTTCTCTCTCTCTCTCTCTCTCTCTCTCTCTCTCTCTCAAGTGTCGATCATTAACATAAATCAACATAAATTAACTTCAAAGAAAACAGCTCCGCGCGGCACACGTATATAGCGGCAGTGACGGCGGCGGCAGCAGCGGCAAATGGAAGATGCGCGCGGCCTCATACATAAACAAGGCCAGCGGCGCGTAAATCTTCGGCGCGAGCGGGCGCTTAGCTTCAAAATATTCCACTCGAAATCCAGCCCGGGAGAGAGAGAGAGAGAGAGTGGGTGAAAACTCACACGTCGCTGTGTGCTATCGATCGCGGCCTCTCTCTCTCTCGGTATACAAACAAAGCGATACATCGAGAGAAGAAGAGAGAGAGAGAGAGAGAGAGAACACCGTGATAAATGCTGCAGGCCGCGGGAGCGAGCGATCAATCTGCGTGCCGAGTCAGAGGGATTATGATCGTAGCAATTTGCACTTTATTGCACTATCCCCGGATTAAGCGGCACATATATATGAATGGAGAGCGCGAGAGCGAGAGCGATGTTATGCCCCTCTGCGCGCGCGGAGCCCTCCCAAGAACCAGAAACGTAATTGCGTATATTTAATGCTCGCGGGCATGATTTACGCGCCCGCACCGGTTTACGCTAATCTACTCATCCGCGAGCCGCGCGCCGCGGAGCTGCGTCGCCGCGGTTGCAGCAAGATTATTTATGGAAGGACTTCCATTAGCTTCTTTCGGACGATTGCGCCGGCGCCGAGAGAGAGAGAGAGAGAGAGTGAGTGCCGCGCAGCTGCGCTGGGATTTTAAATCGAGGGGACGCCGGCTCGCGGGATTTCGAGTTGCATTAATTAGAATCGGCGATCTGTGACGGGGGAATTTCAGTTAAGGCTAAGGGGATAAGACGGGAGGTCGGCGACCGTGGAAATTTGGTGTTCGCCTTGCTGTCCTACGCGGGGGTTTTGGAAGCGAGTTTAATGCTTCTCGAGCAAAATAGAATCTTTGCGTCCTTTTAAAGCTTGAAATAAAAGACACTCGATTCTTTTTACTAGGCTTGTACAGCAGTCGACCGCAAAAGATGAAACTCATAGAACGCTTATACTTTGAGGTGGTGGAAATGGTTATTTTACGTTCCGCGCTGCCTCGCAGCATCGTCATTCATGAATGCGCGCGCTGCAAAGTATCCTTAAGCTTTTGCGAGAGCGAGAGTTTTTTGTCTCGGTGAATTCTCTGAAAGCGAAGCCAGAGAATGCTCGGCCTGCAAAGCAAAAATGTAAATCCATCAATATTCATCCGGCTTACAAACGATTTTTGCATTCATTATTCAAAAACGGCCTTACGCCTTTGTGAATCTCGTGCCGCGGCTTTATGGGTATTTTGACATCGAAGACCAGGCTATACCTGTATATAGTATGAGCTGCAAAAATTAATTTATTCGCGCTGCAGACTGGCAGTTTTGTCCTTTTTACCGATACCCAAATAGTTATATTTTTGGGAATTGATTCAGAAAGTAAATTATTATATATGAAAAATACAAAATAGGATTTTTACTCTCGAAGATATCAAATTTAGAATTTAATTTGCGACTTTCTTATTTGTTTATTAATAAAAGTTAACAAAAATCAGAAAATTTTAATTCACTTTAATGTACTGTATAAGACAAATGCTTTAACATATATATACAAACGAGAGGTTTGTTTAAAATGGAGAAATAAAGAGCTTGTTAGAAAAATAACGCAACTGGACAAAGATGATCAGGTAGGTAGAAAAGCTGAAGGTTACCGTGCAATTTTTAGTTAAAAAGATTTTTTCTGTAACAAAAATATCTAAACGATTATTATATTTAAATTATATATAGCTTATACCACTGTTTTTAATTTAAAGTGCAGGTCCTAAAAGGTTTTCAACAATACATGTTATTCTATAATAAAAATTGTTCATTCTTTGAAGTGAAATTTAAAAATTTTAAAATAACACCCTTTCTGAAAGAAAGTCATTAACGCGGCAAAACAAAAGTTTCAATTATTTTCACTGATACTTTTACAAACTGAATAAAAATTCCAAGAATCCGCCCGAATGCCCATCATTTGCTTTCGATTTAAACTAATCTTATTTAAATACATCGAACTGCAGCGAACCGTCGCTATAGAGTCCGATTCGACTTTTCGCCCTGTCCCCCTACTTAAGCTGTCGAGTCACGCGTTTAATACCCGCGACCACAACTGTCACGTATCCAAGAGCCGGGCTTCTAAACAAAAACCAGCTCGATCGAGGGGCCGAGCTCCTCTCGCTCCCTCGCGTGCAATTAAATCGCTTGCAAATGACATTTTTCCAGTATTCGCGTCTCGTCGGCGAAACGTGTCGCTCTCTCTCTCTCTCTCTCTCTCTCTCGCTGTCTTCGGCATAAACACTCGATAGGAGCAGAGAACACCGGGCCGATGTAAATGGACCGGGGAAAAAGGCGGCCTCGTTCCACTGGCGCGCAATCGATTATTATAGTCGCTCGAGTTTTAACCCTTTCGCGTGACAAGCCGCAGAATCGCCGGGGCCCTGCGTATTTGCCTTCACGCTTCTTTACGAGCCGACTCCGACTTCTTTTCTTTGCCTTTCGCGCGGAATTACTGCTGTCGCGGATAGTGAATAGAGACGGTAATGTAGGTGTTTTTTTTTTTTAATGCGCTCGAATGCTGTTTGCGGTTTAATGTAAATAAAGAAGTACGCGAGTGACGGGGGTTTGTATTAATTATTACAATGACTTTTTAATAAAGGCAACAATAACTAGTGGATTTAATATTTAATTCACTTTAAATTGAAAACAGACTATTGAATCATTCCGTTTAATAAATTATTCAAAATTTTATTAATGTCGTAATTTTTGCAGCAGTTTAATAAAATCTTCGAACCTAAATTCCTCTTAAAATAAACATTTAGATTATCACTGTGATGGTTTTTGATAATGGAATTATATTCACATCGATCAATCTAATTTTTATTTCATATAAAATGCTATTTACATTTTCTTTTTATACAACATGTACATGTTTCTCACGTTTCATTCTTTGTTGGTCGCTGAATTCGAAATTTGTGAATAATTCATTTCATGCTTTGTACTTTGTTGGTTTGCGCACTGAATTTTTAACGTAGAATTAACACTTAATTGAATTTATTGAAAGTCGCGCTTATCTCCAAAGGCGCATGAAAAACTTTTTAAAAATAACTAATAAATTTTGTCTTTCACTTTTCTGAACAACAATTATTAATTATTATCAAAAAATAACTTACGGCATAAAATTTTTCAACAGCTTTCGTTCGCTTCACTTTAATCACCCGCCTAAAATTCAAAGAAAATTCAATAACGCCCAGAACCTCGTTACGCTAACAAAAAAAAAAAGGCAGCATAAACGATTCCCTCCTCGAGCCAGAAAAATAAAGTTTCGAAAACAGCGAAATTATACGGTGCCGCCGAGCCCGGACTCTTTTCCGCGACGCGGGCATAAAGATTCATTAATCAAATTTACATGAAATTTATTATGAATGCGGCTTGCGGCTGGCGTTCTTTATTTTTAGCGGCGGAGAGGCGGAGAGAGAGAGAGAGAGAAGGGCGACGCGTGCCCCGGACGCGTGCTCGCCCAGTTAACATAATTTCCCTCCCGGCGAGTCGACGTCTCTATCTTCCGGCCTTAGCCCGCAGCATCCTCCCTCCCCCCCCTCTTACCTCGGACTAATCGGTTTAATCGATCTCGCAATTACGCCAATAAAATTGTTTTCCACTTGCGGCGAGTATCTTACGGGGCGGTCGGATATTTAATGCGGTTAGCTTCGCTGGCGCGTGCCGGCAGATGCAATTTTTGTAATCTCGCTTCATTATATGGAAATCTCGTTGGGAGGACGAGGCGGGAGGGGGGGGGGGAGCAATAGGGGCCGGAGAACGGCAACGGTTGACCTTAATTTCTTGGGAAAATTTCGCGCGATGCTGGATGTGCGTTTCTTCCTGGTGGCTCTGGCCTGGCGCCGGGGAAGATTTAAGTCGTGAAAACGTATTTGATTAATGTAATTGTTTTGGAAAGCTGTTGAGTCGAAAATTAAGCACAACAGCTAACAATGATTTCGTTTGTCCGCGATGTGATTATTCGAATTTGTCCTCCGTTGATATCAATAGATTTCAAATAATTAAAAATCATTTATTGATATGAGACAAATGTCCTTTGAACCAGTAATCCTTTCCCATCAGCCAGCTATAATCGATTGATCGTCCGGGACACTCGGAGAAAACGAATTTATCGGCATAATCGCGAGATTGATTAAAACGATTACGGGGGTAGAGTTTGGCCGGGGCGAAGGGCAGACGCAGCATAAGGGAGACGGTTGGGGAGGGGGGGGGGGGGGGCGTCTAAGTCTAAGTCGCCGGCCAAGGAGTTTAGCCGCGCGCTCGCGGACTGTAACGTTTGCATAGATAGTGCGGATAACGGCTAACGACCTCTGGCCTTCCCCTCCGGCAAACTTGAAATTGCCTAACAATCGAAGTTGGCGCCGCCGTCGTCTTGCCTCTCCCTCCCTCCGTCTCTCTCTCTCTCTCTCTCTGTCTCTCCCGGGTATCGCGCAGGGCTAATTAAGGCCGTCGTGTGACTTTAAATTCCGACGATTAAATGACTAACGAGGCGGCGGGGTAAATACGCGCAGTCGTGTGTTTGCCCTGCGCCAAGGATGCGAGCGGTAAGTATACCTACTGTCACACCGCCGGCGAGAGATACCGAGGCTACGTGCTCGTGGAGTTGATGAGCTGCACTGCCTCCCAGGACGTCCGGGGAGACTCGAGACCCGTCGCGCTTTGGATATTCTTCCCGGTAATTTTGAGTATTGCTTTGGTTTTATTTTTTGGTCGGATGGCGGATCACCGGGGAATTCGGCCGTTTGGAGTTTGGCGAGCGTATTTGGTTGTTAATGAACTTTAATTAATAATATACATTGATGTAACATTTTTATAATAATATATTCAATTTTTTATCAACAGAGGTACTCTTTTTGGTTCTTTTGACGCAGAAGAATTACAATTTTCAGATATTTTGCTCATATTTTGCTGCTTTCGCCCGAAGCTGTTCGCATGATTAAATTTTTTTAAATATTTTAAAATTTTTAAAAAGTGGTAAAAAATATTAATTAATTTCATAGTTTTTTAAATTCAATTAAATCTATAGTCTCTTTTGATTGCATGGTAAGTAAAAGACGACCCAAATCGAATTAAATTAAACGGCCTTTAGTCTGATCTGTTCAATACAACAGAACTTATTCATTCATTCCCAAGCACGTTTGAAATTGAAAGTTATTTTTCTCAAAGGCTTAATTATCCACACTCCTACGCGCAAAGCGCCTCTCTCCCCGTTCCGGCAAAACGAATAAACTTTAATCTCCCCTTAAAAAGCTTCGAGGCAGCGAGAAGAAAAAAAAGCCCAACCGTGAAAACAAAAGAAAATCGAGCAGCAGCGACACTCCGAGTCAGAAACTCTAGACGAGGAGCGAAGAAGAATAGCTATACAACTCGGGCGCGGAGTCTCTCTCTCTCTCTCTCTCACTCGGCGGCGGCGGCGGTTACGCGAGACGCTTGCGAAGCAACGACGACGCGGAGCGAGAGCTAAATAGAAACGGAGTTGAGTAATAGAGCTCGAGATGCATTACCGAAGCCGTAGTTATGTTTTGCAGGTAACTAACGTAAGCGGCGATGCGATATTACCCAGATACAGCTTTTCCTGCGCGCGAGGGGCGGCCCGCCGCCTAAGTGGTTCTTAACTTATTACCAGAGGGAAATTGCTAACTTGGGAGTGCCGCGCCTTTGTGACGTCGCGCGTCGCGAGGCGACGTCTCGTTCTTTGGAGGGGGAGGGGGGGGGGGCGCAGAGACGCGCGCGACGCGCAAATTCGAGCGAATGCCATTTGTCACGATCAACCGGCGTCAAAACCTCCCTCTTTCGATATTTTGTTATCGTTTTTACTGTACTAAACATTTTACTTTTTTAGAATTACTTGTACATTATTTTTCAATTTTAAAGCACCAATTTTTAGACGATTCACTGATAGTAAACGTTTTATTAGCATCAATGTTATTTGATAAAAGCTTGAGGACCAATTTATTCTCAAAACTAACTTTTTATACTCTCCTAGTTTTACTTTCCTAGTTCTCAATTGTTCGCCTTGCCTCTTATCACCAAAACATTCCACCCTCTTTCTTCGTATCTCGTTCTCCGACGTCCGACTAGATGTCAGTGTCTCTCCTGCTGGGCAAAGTGCCGGAGTTTCGTTTCGTCCGGCGTCACAATTTTCTATGCGGAAAATGTTTCTCCTCATTTTCCTTTTTTTTTTTTTTTTGCAGAACCATCCCGTCGACGTTTCCCTTCCTCGTTTCAGCGATCCACCGATGTAAGATTAAAGTTGGTCTCCTCGCTTTCCCTTCAAGTCGGGAAATTCTCATTTGAATGCCGGCGGTAGACGCGCGCGGAGAGCTTAATAAACGAGATTTAGTAATGTATGTACTTACATGCGCGGGGAGTATGTTAATTGCCGCGCCAGGCGCACACCCGCCGCTCTCTCTCCCGCCGTTTTCGCTTGCGGTCTTTTAGTCCGCGGCGAAAGCTACTGGAATTATTTAATATGTTTCTTTGTTTTTAGTTTTCCGGCTTCGAGGAACTGCCTCGGTAATACCCCCGACGTACGCGAAAAAGTAATTAGTCGCTGGTTCGCTTTTCTCTTGTTCAGAAGCGAGCAACTCGGCCTGCTATTTTTAATCAGCTTATGAAGAAAAAAAAATATATTTATTTAGCGTTTAATAATCAAAGTTTGCTTTGGAATATTGTCGATCTGGCATTTTTCTGGTAGTATTCCTGCAATTGATGTGCGAACTTCGTATCATGTAGATTTTTTATTTGTAACTTAAATATCGTAAAATGCTGAAATTCAAACGGTACTTTAACAACTGTAAAAAGGAAAACCATTTATAATTATTTAAGACCCAATGAATTTCATTAGCATTATAAGGTTTGCCCAGAAAAGAACATTAGCTTGATGAAACAAAGAGAAAATCCGGGATCGCAAACAATTCTCGCTGCGGAGAAAGGGGGGGTTCCCGAGGTCCGTCGCAAAAAAGTTCACGGAGCGTAATAGCTGTATAAATAAAATTAGAAACTCGGAAGGGGAGAGGCGACACGTAGCAGCGTCAGCGTCGCGTAAATTTTCATTAAAACCCCGTGCCTCCTTCCCCCCTTTGATAAACAAAATCTCGCTCCGAGCCGGCTGACAAGTCGTTGCGCAAGTGTTATTTTAGGAAATGGAAATTCAAATTCCATTTAGCTGAAGCAATGTTAAAGCGTCGCGAGGGAGAGAGAGAACGAGAGAGGGGGGGGGGGGAATTCTCCTGACCGCGGGCGACATTCCTCGCTTTTCCCTTCGTTATACCGCGCTCTCGCGTTCCACCTCCTTGTCTTTCCTCCAGCCGCTGCCGCCGCCTTTTTTGTTATCCAGAGCGCGCGGCGGGACCGACGCGTAAACGGGAACGTATACATAGCAGAGAATTTCGCAGGGACGGGCGGCGCGGCGGCCCGCGGAAAATAAACGCACGCAGCTCGACTGCATTGTGCGCGCCTCGTCCCGACGAGCTGACGGATTTTATTTTAAACAAATGAGACCTGCCGCGGAAGGCTTTTATTGACACTGCGAAATGAATGCGCGAGAAATGCTTTGGTCCCGTGTCGTCCTGCGCAATCGCGGCAGTATACTGTTGAGCAATTTTATCCACGGTTTTCCACGGTTCGCTTTGAAAAGGAAACACCAGGAGGCCCAAGAGGATTGACAAGACCGTAAGTAGTGTTGTTTACGTTCGGTCAGGCTCGAAAGTTCACTTCATATTTCTAAATGGTGTTTTAAAGCATTTTAATGAATATGCTAATAGCGCTTCATTTACAGTAATAGCCGTAGATTAAAAGTGTTTTCGCAGTGTAACTCATTAAAAGTTTAGATGAGTTTGTGCAAAATCTAAAGTCAACTTTACGCGGGACTGTTTGACTTATAATAATAGGGGGTTCTATTCCCCGAATGTAGCGATTTGAAAAGTTCAAAACTTAATGTAAATAATGACGTGATTACGAAAGAATCGATTTTCCCTCGAAAATACTTCAATCGCCCGATCAACTCGAGCCCTTAAAAAAACAAAAGAATATTCCAAAAGAGGCAGGCCCTCATTTAAATAACGAATAATTAAACTCCCATTTTAAACGCACGAGCCTCTGAAAAAAAGCCGCGTCCCTTTTCCTCTCCCTCTCTCTCTCTCCCTCTTTCTCTGGTTCTTGCGCCCGCGGCTGGCTGGCGTCTCATATAAGCTCGCCGGCGCGGCGAACCATCTCGGGTAACTAATGCAAGCAATAACGTCGCTTTAAACGCAGCCTAATGACCGCGTCTATGGCGGGGATTAGTCGTTAGCCCGGTTGCGCGAGATTTCGAGAGGGAGGCCGCCGCCGCCGCCGAGCGCAAACGTTTCCTTCGGCCGTCTGGCCGGAGAAAGAGGGAGGGAGAGAGAGAGAGAGACCATCAGGTTTTCTCTCTCTCTCTCTCTCTCTTCTCTCCCCCCGTTTCCGGAGAGAATGAAAATGTTGTCTCGCCCGGGTCTCGGCTTTACGCATCCGCTCTACCCCGGGAACGTGATGCGCACTGTTGGCCTTAATTTTTGTTAGCTTATGCTTCTGGGGGGCTTAGCGCCGGGGGTATAGGTAATTAGCAATGGATTTTAATTAACGGCGGGTTCTGCTAAAAAAGTAGCTTGTTTGAATTATGCTATTATATTGGATTTCGAGAAAATGGAGAAAATGTTTTGGTTGAATGAAATGCTCGTTCTTGTTTGGAGGAAATGGAAGTTTTTGAGATTTTAATTATTAGTGAGTTAAAAAACTTGAAAAATTATTCTATATCGCTTACTGGCAGTCAGTGAAAGAGTTCGTGTATAGATAGGCAACGAACATGTGGTTATAAAACCCAACTTGTTTCTTAAACTTTGAACATATTGCTTCCCGTTTTTTCTTCAATTTACAGATTCGATTTTTTGTAAAAATTCATGCATTGAAACGCTTGACGACGTCGTGCTAATTTCATGTGTTATTTATTCGGTTGGGTAAAGTTACCAAGGTTTTTGAAACCCTCTTTTTTCTAATTTTCAAAATTAATTTACCCAATTGTAATAATATTTGCACTATCGAATATACCGTATTCAGATAACCAGAATGCCTTCCAAAAAAAAACTTTTAATATAAAATAAAAAAAAAGTGATTGAAAAACTGTTCAATCTGTAAATTGTTGTTGAAATATTTGCTAGGGTTTTCAAACATACCTTTTCAATTTATGTAATAAAAAAATTTTATCTCCAATACGAATTCTGGAGAAATTTTTCTATGCACGAGATTGACATAATTTTGAAATATACTATAAAACAGATTTTCTTTCGCTCGTTTGTTCACATGTTTTTTAAAGCGATTTTCTAGACAAGTCTTTTTCTTCAACACTTAAGAATATAATCTCTTTCTTGACAATCAATTTAATTGTGTCAGTCAGCATTTGGCGACGGTTCATGCTTTTCCATGCCGAACTTGTAGTACCTCCGACAATACACGGCTTAAGTACAGCGCGATTTTACTTAACGGCGCTGTTTCCGTTCTTGGCTCCGTGCCCTGACTTTTCTTCTTTTCGCGGAAATGTAACTCTGGAGTGTTACATATGGTGTGAAAGTGTGAATTTTGAACGAGCTTCCAGATACATTTCGGTACAAGCACGTATATCTCATTGAATTGTAAACTTCGAAAAGGAGTTATTTACTGTGAAAAATGTTCAATCATTTTTAAATAAAGAATTGTTACATTGATAATTTTCTAAACTTTTTCTTATCGTAATGCAGGCCTTATTTTGTTAGGGACTCTTAATTGGTCAGATATTTAAACTACTGCATGAACTATAATTTGCGCAAATTTGTCTTATTATCACACACAATTGCGGAGTTAAAATTCAAGCAATATTCACTCCGTATTTCCCAAGTGTATCCTGCTTTTTCAATTTTAATATTGCCTAGTCAGTCACTTAAATACATTCTACCTCGTACAGTTCGCACAAAAGTCCTCCGCATTATCTTATGCAGAGTAAAAAAATTCATATCTCACCGGGGAGGCCAGAGGAAATTACCATTTAAAGAGCCTCAAAAGCGCATTTGTCAACGTAAAATGGGAATCTTACCTCATCTTTTCATATACTTACTTCCTGTCGTCACAAAAAATCCGAATATGAATCGCGGTAGAGATATAAAGAAGTATTTATAAAATCGGTATCTTGCGAGTAAAGCCAAGAATAAGCTTCTCTCTTTCAAGTTTTTAAAATTTTTTCTGGGATATCGTCTGAATAATTTAAAAGCAGAAAATTTCTTTAGATAAAGAATTCATATTTTTATCAAATTAAAATTGATATTTTATTTTAGACTGTAGAAAATCAAAATCAAAAAGTTTCCTTTTATTCAAATTGTATTACCGAAGAGTACATTATTTATTAACTTTAACACGAAAAGAGTGGGATTCCCAATTCCTGAATAAAAAGGTCATTCTTCTTGCACGTGTACAGATAGAATTTGCAGTAAAAGCCTGACTTATCGGGTCAACGGAAAATCGTATCTGTGCGTGTAGAAAGTTTTCCCAGGGGAATCCGAGAAGCGCCAGACATCAGTCTATTATATGCGTATGAAAACTGGCTAGCACGAAGAGTGCAAGAGAATGTTAGGGTCGACGAGAATACTCGCGCACGGAACGACGACCCCTGGAAAGGCAGCTTTCAACGGAATACAAAAATATGTACTTAGGGGATCGCGGTGCCGCGTAATGGCCGAGCCTAAATATATTTGATTTTCTTGTAATGCCAAGTTAGGGGTCCGAAAAAAATTGTTCCCACAAGCCTTGGAAAATAGTGTACCTACAGTTTTTAATTGAAAGTTAAACAGAAATTTAGTTTCGGACGAAGGCTATACTGATATTTTAATTTGGATATTTGCATTTTTATGGATAAATTCTATTTAACGTGCAATCTAATAATTATTCATCAATTGCAAATTTAATTGTAGATAATTTAGAACACAGGAATATATACTCAGCATATAGAACTTTCATTTCGCGCTTAGAGAATTTCTCTCGTTAAAGTGAAACTTCATTGAATATTGAAGCGGTTGGTAATAGGTTTTCATATTGGAATAAAATTTCACTTTAAAAGGGTGGACTCGTCTTTAAATTGCCAATTTTATCGGTCTGAATGGGTTTTATAAATTTTTTTAATTATTAAATTAAGCAATTAGAAGATTTTAGTATATAAATAAACTTTTTCATTTTAATTGAATGGTCAACTATCAAAACTTTTTTTTTCAAAATGTTTTGTTTGTATTAAAAACTGATAAATGTTCGTGTAATTTCTGTATTTTTTTTAAAACTTTAGTTTAAACAAGCACATTGTAAAACAATTATTATAAATAAAATTCGTATGTATAAACTAAAGAGCTTTACCAATTTTCCAAAAAAAAATACAAACAGCATCGCAAACGAACGCAATCTGCATCGGCAGAAAAAAAAAATTAGAAATTCCAAAGTCTCCGAGTGCGCTGAACGAAATTTATCTGCCTCGCAAATGAAAACATAAGCCCATTCATAAAAGGAGCGAAATAAATTTCTGAATTATTGTCCCGGGCTTAATTTTTGCCGCGCAGCAGCAGTAAAGCAGGCTTCACGAGCGCGCGGCCCCGTAATTCATTCATTATCGCGGCGGGCCGCTCAAAGTCAAAGGCGGCTCGTTAAAAAGAAAAAAAAAAATACAAGCGCCGACGTAAACAATTGAAATCCCCCCCCGCGGGGGGGAGTATCTAAGCGGGGCATCGCTCGAGCGCAGCGGCACTCTCGGAAACGGTGTTCGGATATTTTTAAAAAGTCGTGAGCGCGCCGAGCCTGATACGCGAGGGAGGGTGGGAAAGGTGTGGGCCGCGCCGCGGAGGGACGATTTACATAAGAAAACAAAAACTTGGCTCTTGACGCGTTAGCCAAGCCGACGCCGGAAGGAAAAGCTGGCTCAGCGCGTCGGCGGCCGACAGCGGTATTTTGCATTTTACAATGGCAAATGATATTATGTAGAGCGCCGCACCATTCCTCCTCTCTGGCTGGCTCTTCTCCTGCAGGCTGGATGAATACGTGTGTAAATAGATCTTTTTTTTATTGATAAAAGATAGTTGCTCAAACGGAACTAGATCGAAGTTTACCGATTATTGGAGGATTGTGATTTATTTCTTTCATTTTAAAACTCAAGTAATAAATATATTAAAACGTTTGGTTGATAGTTTTTAATAATAAAAATTCTCACAGATATATTGAATAAATATTCATTTTTATATCTCCCTCAGTTTTTCCATTTTTCAATAAATATTCTTAAAAGTTGCCAAACAATATTTTTAAAACTTTTATTAACCCCATTGTTTGCAGAAATGGTTATTTAAACAAAAAAAAAAATGTTTAATGTTGTAAAAAAATTTAAATTTTATACGCAACATAAATGTTCGATTTTAATAGTCATCGCGAAAAATCAGTTGAAAATCAGTTAACGAAACATTCTTTCCCCGGAAAAATTTCACGTTCACTCCCACGTGACTCGAACTCTCCGCGGCCGACTCACACTTATTACGCGGCATTGACTTTTCTCAAAGTGGATGCTTACTGTGTAAGCGCAGGTCGAGTAGTACGAGATAGCGGCTGAATGTGTGTATAGGGTTTATTAGCGCAAACGCGCAACCGGCCTCGACTCTGCTTTGCTCGTTTTTCTTCATAGTAGAGCAGCGTGTGTGCGCGTGCGCGTGCGCGGGTGTGTATGCGTGTGGCGTTTAAGTCACGTTTGCAAATTGCCGCTGCAGTTGCTGCTTTCGCGATGTTTGTCAATTAGCAGATTTGTCGAGCGAAGAGGGAGAGTTATTTGCTTGTCTTTCTAATTTAATTCAATAGCGCGGGCTTGTGTTTAATTACATGGCGAATGACGGTTGGACGTCGGGGAGTTTTAAAAGCTTAGAGTTTTGTAGGTCGGGTTGGATTTTTCACCTATTAGCGTGGAAATCATTATTTGGACTATTTATAGAAGGTACACTCTGATACGGGTATTTTTAAGTTTGGTAAACGAATTGGTGTAAAGATAGCATGAAAGCGTCTGCTGTTTATTATTTATTCAAAATATTTGCATGATGTATTTACAATACATTACGAATCGCAAACTATAATTAAATGTTTATTATTTATTTCGTTCAAAGTAAAATTTTAGTATTAAAGGAGTGATTTATAATTTACGCAAGTATTTAACAATTCGTTTTATTCATTTCCACAATACCATTTCATAAGACCAATTCGAACGTTATTTACACTTGACAAATATGTACATCGTAAAATGCAAAGTTAAAACAACGCAATGAAAGATAACTCAGACCGTAAAACTTTGGCATAACAATTCATTTAAGAACGGATGCTCGATCCCTGCGAAATACAACCCATTTCTCAGCATTCAATCACAACCTCCTTCCCCACAGCGTTTCGCCAAGAAGCAAATCGCTTATTTTCAAGTGCCCAGCCGCGCGGATTTAAAAACGTCGCTGGCACTTTAAGCAAAGCGCACAAAGACCGCGACATCCATTCGGAATCGAAGTCCTCGGTGGATTATCGGCTCAGCTAAATTAATTACCTCCCACCTCGGCGGCGGCGGCGGCGGCGGCAAGTTCCTCCTCCCCCTCTCTTCCCAGCCATTAAGGAAGCGGCGAGCCAGGACGCCGGAGAGCGTCACTCTCCGGTTTACGCGCGCAAAGCTCTCGGTTGCGCGTGCCCGGGCGATTATTTCCACTTCGAGCCCTTAATTGCGCCTCCGGACGAATTAGCATAATCCACTTTGCGCGCTCGGGAAGAAAGCGGAGCTCCGGGCGACGGGGGGAGAGAGAGAGAGAGAGGGAGAGAGAGGGAGAGAGCGAGGACAAATGTATTGCGTCGAAGGGAGGCACCGCTGGATAAGATTCGACAATAAAACGACGGCTTCTGATATTCTGACCCGGTCGGTAATAATACACGTTTATAGCTCGTATATTATGCATGTATGCTCGGTTATTGCTTCGGAGTAGCGCGGCGAGAGGTCGCGAGGGCTCTCCGAGATATTTGGATTTAGAGTCAGATTTGGATTTCGGGTGGGGGGGTTTATTAGGCGTTCGGGGACAAGTTCGCCGACGCCGCGGTCGTTAAACGTGTCATTGCATTAATACTGATTTAATGATTTTAAACTTTTTGACGGCGCAGCGCACGGAATTTCGCTCGCTTAGTCTTTTTGCGCGCGCAGTAAAGCTGGACGGGGCGCTGTAAAATTATGCGACCGGCGTGCAGTGCCCGCTTTTTATTCAACGAGACAAATAAGAATTAGGGCCGCTTTCGGCGAGGAGCACGGCGGAGTATAAGCAGATCTAATAAAAATTTCAAGTAACGGTAAAAAACTTGCAATTGCATTTACGCTGCTGCGAGCAGCGATTTAAAAAATGCAGAGATATATACGCCCCGCGGGGGGGGCGGATAGAGCGAGAGGAGGCAAGGGGGGAAAAAAAAGGTGAACGCGTCGCATTATAAAATCATAAACAGAAATATGAAGACGGAGAAAGAGCGCGAGAAAAAAAGGGAAGCGGGAGAGAGGAAGGAAGGAGGAAAGAGGCGGGAGATTTATACATATCTGAGAAAGGACGGGAGACGGAGGGCAAGACTGCGTCGGGTCATAAAATGGGTAATCTTCCTCGAGGGCAGGTCTCCGTACTTCCGTGTTTCCCTTCCCCTCTCGGCTAGGATTCGCGGTAATTGTATTTTATTGTTGGCTCTGGAAGTCTCCGAGCGAGAGAGAAAGAGGGGGGGGGGGGGAGGAGGAGCGACGTCCCCAGGAATGGAGACTCTCGCTCTCGTTTCAGCTATAGATAAATGCGTCTCCCTTCCTGCCCTCGGAGCTGCTAAGTCCGGGAGCGAGTCTTTAAGATCGGACGAAACTTCGACAAATATTACCGGGGACAAATCTTTGTTCTCTCCGGGCCAAGTTTTGTTGCGAGTCTTTTAGGCAGTTATTGCTAATTCCATTTTCGCTTTACGCACTCGACTGCACTTGACTGTCTCGCGTAAAACAGTTTACGACGTTGAGATAGGAGTTATTAAACGTAAAAATATTCAGTATTCGTTCGATGGAGCTTTAGTATCATACTTCTTTCCCGCCGTATATTGTACCGATCAATTATCGCAGCTAATTATTGAAGGTTTAACAGCGCAATTAAAAAGCAAGCAAAAAGTATTAGCCCGCCGTTATGTCGCGGCGCAATAAAACGCGGAAGCCCTTAATTACACTTCCATTAGTTCGGTGCGTCGATACGAGCCATCCTAATGTTATCATTCATTTCCCAAAATAACCCGGCTCTTGCGCGGCCGTATTGCATTGTCATCGGGTTTCGGTTTGATGTACGCCCGGCCCCATATAATACAATCCTCCGAATAAATTCAATAGATCCGCGCAAACAATCCCCGACCCATTTATTGCTTCGCCCCGGCTAATCGAATGGAACGCGTCCAATCAGCGCTGATTAGAAGAAATAAGACGTCCGCCCGATAAATATCCCGTCGTCGCTGCCGCGCCGACGGCATTTCGCGTTTCCGGGGGGTGGATTGATCAATACCCGAACGCACGTCGGCGACCCCCCCCCCCTTTTCCTTAATTGCTCGACAATCTCCCCCCTGGCAAATACGGAGACGAAGCGGTGGCAGCGATCTGTTTTGCATGCGAAACGAGAGGCTACAAATTGATTCGGGCAAGAGAGGCACACTCGCGGGGACGCGAGTCCTTTTTGAAACGTGGCGCGAAAGGCGCGGCTCGTGGGGGGGGGTTTAAATTGCCGAGCACGGAGGAGCGATATTAATGCGAGCTTCCGTTATGCGAGGGGTTTAATGAGCACTAGATACGATCGAATTTTTGTACAAGCCAAGTGTTTTTGTGGACCCGAGTGCGCGCTGATTTGGTTTGGAAATGAATTTCGTCGCGCTGGATTGCTTTGCTCTAGTCAAAAGCACTGCAGTCGATTTCGTTCTGATTTGAATCGTAAAATGATACTTGAATGCTTCTTGATTTTCGTTATTAATTTAACGAGTTTGATTTTGGATTTTTCGAAATGTTACTATTCGACAAAGTCGAATGCAATTAAAGACGCATAACCATAAGTTTACGATTGATTACGTAACGGAAATAACGCGATGAGGCACGATTCACTTGCCATCGCAGTTCCGGAGCTTTAAAACAGTGCACCCCCGGCTTTAGAAAGGGCCGTTCCCGCAAAAATACTACTGGCACTAGCCGGGCTTGTAATTGCCATTAAGAGATATTTTATAATGACTTTAACGATAACTGCGTAACAAGTAAGTACTCACTGCTACTGAGCGTACGTAATAAGTAAGTACTTCTGCGTACGTATAGTCATCATAAAAGAAGTTAATATGCTAGCCCGCCGCTAAGCGGCGCACGCCAAGATATTACAGACTTACATCAAAACAGCAGTTTTAAGTTGATAAGTGCAAAGTATGCTGGAAACATTCTCGAACTTTTCTAGTTAAACGTTCTAGTTAACTTGATAATTGATTAAGCTTTTCGAAAAATTAACCTTTTTCTCATTACTTACAGTTGTAAAATCGTCGCTCATCGTCGAGCTAAATTTAGAATTTCCAAACTATTACCTTTGCCTCCTATCAAAGCGGTATATTTTTGCGCTATTACGCAAGTTCGATAAACTTGAAGAAAAAAAAATGAAAATTATTCATTCTAAAACAAAACACAAACCGTCCCGATCCCCGCCGTTACGCGGAGCACGAGTCAAACGGCTTCTTATAAAGAAAAAATTATGATTTTACGCTGCCGCGTCTTTATTACTATCGGCGTTATAAACCCGCTCCGCGTGTGTACACCGCCCGTATAAATTTTACATTCCCCGGTACTTACAGAGTAAAACTGTATACGCACTAAAAACTTTCGCCGAATAAAACCAGTTCTCCTCCTGCGCGCGCGCGTTCGGCGGGGGGGCGGCGGGGGAGGGAAAGACACATGCGCCGCGGCACGGCTCGTAAACCCGCGAGAGTTTATAAAAAAAAAAAATAGAGGCACCGCCGCGCGGCTGAGCGGTTTTCGGGATCTCGAGTCTCCGCGAGAGCGGAGCGCGTCGAGCTTTGACGGCGAGTTTTTCGTGAAACGCGCCGTTTGGGGGGGCGGTTTTGTCGGCGCGCGGTGTGGTAAAGTGTGCTTTAATCCCGCGCGAATGGAGGAGCTCGTTAGAAACGATTAGCCTCTTCTTCTCTTTTGTGCGGCTGCTTTTGCCTTGTTCGGGTATTCAATCTTTGTTTACGCGACGGTTTCCTTCGCTCGCGGTTGTTTTACCTTTACAGGTGCTCTCAGAAGTCATCGCTGTTAGCAGAGGCGGTTATGATGTGGTTTAACGGGCACCGCAAGATTCCTTTATTATTGCTGCAGCCTGAAAAACGCCCCGAGTAGATGGGGGTGAATTAAAGCATTTAGCAATTATCGTTTGGGCAATTGATACAGTAATAACGATAATGCGACAGATCAAATTTTAAGTGATACAGGTAAATGATAAGTCATCCAGAGGCGCCTTTCAAAAGATTGCAAGTTTTATTTAAATTTAATATTTTTGATGATTTATTTAAAAAAACAAATGACAATGCGCTTCTTCGAGTGATCGTACAACGCAGCTATGGATAACACGGCTTTATTTCACAATCATTCATCATTCATAGCTCAGTTTTAAACTACATTCATAATTGAATGAAGCCACTTTGAATTCTCTTCTAACGCGACCGTTATATAAACAATGTTGTAGCGAATTTGAAGAGGTTCGCCGGAACCGGCTGATATTTGCTTTTATGGCAAAGCATTTGTCGGCTGCTTTTGCCCGCCCGAGCGCAGCTGATAATAAAGTATTTATTTTGTCCAACTTGTTCCCCTTTGTGAGAGGAAGAGAGAGACTCTCCCTTTCTCTCGCTTCTCATTTGATTGCGCGACGCTTCGAGAAAAGGTTTATTGCGGTGTTTATTGTAGGCGAACTTCGCTTGTTAATGGTTGACGATAAAACACCTTTGTCGAGCCGCTCCGCCGATAGAGTTTTGTGTATTCCGCCCGCTCCCCGCGGAGGCCTGTTTTTTTTTTTTTTCATTGCCGGTAATTTCAGTTTTAATTGTTTTTACTCGAGTAAGGAGGGCTCGGGGCGCAGGGTGTTTTATTTAAATCAGTGCGCTATCGCGCGAAAACAATGAGGTTTTAATTAACACGATTGAAAAGCTTGCCGCTGAAAGGGAGACTATTACATGAGTTCTCATTAAGTTAGATTATTTATGTACAAGCGAGTGGGTTTAAAAAGAATTCTTCTAAGGATGTTTTATTATGGAAGAATTTTTTAGCCTCTTCAAAGTATTTTTGTTTGCGAGAGGTACGAAATAATGAAAATTCCCATATACATTTTTACGTAAAAATAGGAGAGAAGAATTTCCACACATAGAAATATTTTTCTCGCGTATGGATAAAGTTTGTTACCTTATAAATTTGAACGTTATTTATAGATTTTTGGAGAATCAATAAATATTAATGAGACAATTTTCATTATCAGACTTCTTCGATTTACTATATATCGAATACGATCGTCTTCAAAGTAAAGTAACCTTTTCCTTTTACTTCCGGCTGTCTTTTTTTATCTTTTTTCCACGATTCAAAAGTCTTGCGCCTTCAGCAGAGTCTCGGTCTGGCATTCGCGAGAACGCATTTTTAATAAATTGCCCTCGAGTACGCTTTTCGTAAAACGCTTCACGCTCGATCGCTTAAGTTCAGGCGTTATATATTTTGCTGCTTACGTGCAGCAGCGCGTAACTGAGATTCAGATGCAGGGCTTTCTTATACGACGGAAGGTGTTTCGCTGATTTCTCGTGCTCTATCGAGCGCTCGAAAAAATATTGATGATACCCAGATTTTGAGTTCACCAAGAACAAGCATCTCCTCTCCTTATCGATTTATCATATAGGAGCCAGCTGAAAATTTAGCCCCGCCATTTTGAGAAGCCATCAGGCCAATTGACTTTTCGACGCAGACGATAAAGCGCTGACAGGCCGCTCTCGCTGGAGGCTGCGCCGCGCTTACTTAGCCTGTCTCTTTCCGCGGGAACGTCGTTAAGGAGACGGCGTCGTTCCGCGGTCGCAGGTGATTAATCTTCGACTGGAGCGTTCTTCAGACTCGGCGCGTATCTTACCTCTCTCGCTCTTTAGCGAGGAGAGAGAGGGAGAGAGAGAGAGCTTAAAAGTCTCACGTCGCCGGCAGATACTCACGTCCCGCGATGTATCCGCGAGGCGGCTCAGACAATAAATGCACTTTTAATAAAGTGCTCTCGGGGAGAGGGATTTTTTTCTAGGAAAATCGGCGCAGTCGCTCGGCTGATTGGAAATGTCGTTAAAATTGGATTTTAACTTTGCGGGACTGAGCTAACGAGAACTTTGGCTGGAGTGGAGCTCGGTGGTAAATCAAAGATGCGCGCGTCGCTTTGAGTGGATTTTGAATTGAAGACGTTTGAACTTTAAAAGTCGACATGAATTAAAAGAAGTTTGAAAATACACTCGAACTTTGAAAAATAATGATCTTGTATTGGCAGGATATCCTTACATTATTGGCTTTCTGACTGTACGTGGAGTTGTTACCCTTCGTTCTGCTATTTTTCGAACTTCGAGCATACTTTCCCCTCTCGAAGTAAATTTTTAAATTCACGTTCCGAAGGGCTCTGTTCAATAATATTGATTTCATGCGTTCACCCTATGGGACAATTTTTTGTTTCTTCGATTTAAAGTTATATTTAAAATGTTTAATCTAAACAGTATAGATTGGTAATTTGAAGTTTTTTGTTTTTGCAAAAAAAAAAATAAATAAATAAATAAATAAATAAAAATAAAAAATAGGATCCATTGTTCTGTCTTGAAATTAAGGGTTGCTAAAATTTCTGGAATTGCATTCGGAAAGCCTAGCTACTACACCAGTTTCATTCCTCTTAGATTTTAGCCTTCCATTATACTGCGAGTGCACACGGCAAACCCGCGAGAGAACGAATTTTTAGCGCGACCGAGAAGAGCGGCCGCGCAATTTATATCGCCATTTTTACTGCGGCCTCTTATTGTCCTGTCGCATTAAGACTGCTGAATGTTTTTCCCTCGCCCCTTTTTTTCCCATTTTTTTTTTTTTTTTTTTTTTTTTATGGAAATGGGATTTTCTTTGTTTGCTCTTGTGTACGCCTTAAGTGAGATCTCGGAGAGTTTGTCGATTGCAATGTGACCGAGGAGAAGTGTAAGCTTATATAGATACACATTCGATCTTGCGCATTGAATGCGAAGATTTCAAGTAAGTACGCGGCTTCCAAGTTATACGTTACTGTTGTTTTAATGCAAAAACTCGACCAGAAGTCGTAAACCAGACTTTAAAAATCTTTAGTTTATAGTTTGAAATTTTTAATAAAAAGTACAGGCAATTTCGTTATTCAGTGCATCATTATTTAAATGCAAAATACCGTTGAATATACGATGCCTTTATAACTACAAGTAAAGTATATAACTTAAAACATATAGTAGCTATAAATTACTTTAAAATTCTCACTAAAAATTTTATACAAAATATAAAAAGTATCGATACCAGGGCAAGTAAGAAACCGTTAAAGAAGCCATTTTTTTTATTCCCATCACTATACATTCACAACTTTTAAAAGAATAAATCGACAATTTTTTTTTTTTTCGAAAGCCCTACAAATTTCAGTTAGCCTCAACTTTTAAAAATATATCCTTGGATTTACTGTCGTTCATAATTCTTTACAGCCAAATATAAATATCGGGCGCGCGAAGTTGAACAACAAAAAAGTAGTGCTTCATAATTTCACTATCTATGCACCGCGTAAAATATGGGTATCGTTTCGGCGAACTTTCGTGGAGCAGCTCTTTTAACGTCAACTTACCGTTGCGTAATCCACTATTTTATGCGCAATATAAGCGGGGAATCACGCGCTCGCGCAAGTGATAATATTTTTACGACCTAAAAGAGAAGGGGGGGAGGCGAAACTAATTTCTAACATGCATATAATTACGCGAGAGTCTCGTAAAAATTGATCGCGAAACAGAGCGTATCATCGCCCTCTTTCAATTACTCCCTGAATGCGCCGCCTCCTCTTTTTTTCTTTTCCCTCCCCCGGTTTTATTATACCTGCACGTAATTCATTTTCGAAGAGCCGTCATGTTCATTACCCCTTCTTTCTCTCCCTCCGAAGCGGGGCTGCGAGGGTGTACGGTATAGATGACGAGCGAAGCGCTCGCCTAATGAAATCTTCGAGCAGCGATTTTATGAGGCAAGTTTCGCGGCCGGAGGGGGGGGGGAAGCGCGGTATTCTACCAGGAAACGAAAAGTAATCCGGTCTGCAATTACAGGCTTATGCGTACATTTTGAAGGTTAGCTCTACAATCGAGGCGCGTTTAGTGCGGTAGATCGGCTTTGCGAAAGCTGCTTTAGAGGATGGATTTCTGGACTATGAAGTTCGGGAATTCTTTTTTTTTTTTTCTTTTTTTTTCGACGTTTAATTATTTCGGATTTTCTTTTGCATTTTTTAGAACTTGATTTTAATTAGGAAGAATGCTTTTACGTCGGTTTCACGAACGCTTGCGGAAGAGGATTTGTTCCTTTAATTTGTGTAAATTCCCCTTAAAAGTTGGCTCAAAATTTAATTAAACAGTATATTAAAAAATGAAAAATGCACGTTGAAGTTTTTGAAGTTGATGAAGGAGGTACAGCATTTTCTTAGCACAGAGGTATTCATTTTTTTACGAAAATTTTTGGAACATTTAATTAATTTTCTGCTGATGACAACCTGAATTAATTTCATTAAATTTTTACGTCTGCATATTTAATAACTTTAATTCAATCCTTAAAAAGAAATTCTTTAGCGTTTTATTTTGGCCACGTAAAACGGAGAAATTTAATTTTTTACGATACTCTGCCAAAATTGACTGGTCAAATATGAAATTTCAGGAATTAAAAAGAATAAAATCCTGCGAAAAGAATATAAAGCTCCAAATTTTCTTACACCCTCCGCTCCCAAAAGGATAAATGATGCAGTTAACGCCGGCATTCCGAGGCGTTACATAAATTCATGCAATTTTTAACGCGTAATAATATTGCACGTACCGGTTACAATATTCGCGGATGAACATCGCTTTGGAGCGTAAAATTTTCCAAAGCCTAATAAACTGAGATTTCTCTAGAATGCCATAAAGTTTATGGCATTCGCATACGCCCACCCTTTTACCGTTTTAGTATCTTGGAGGCCTTCTTTCGCGATCTCCCGACGTATGTGAAAAGACGACGAGTCGAGAGACCGACGGAGCGAATGTGAGAAATGTAAAGTTCCTCTGCCTTCCTCCTGTCCCCCCCCCCCCCCCCCCCCTTTGGTCCGTTCTCGCC
>UCOM01002328.1:0-27600 GCA_900474385.1 Ormyrus pomaceus | reverse complement strand
CAAATTAAGGCCCTTCCCCCCCCCCCCGCGAAAGATAAGATCAGTTCTTTTTCGCCGAGCCCCCCGACTCGCCGGCCACTGCGCACAGTCCATCGAAAAATTGTTCGTCGGCTTTTCGGGCAAAGGGACAAAGCCAACGTACGGCAGACGAATCGCGCGTGCATAGAAAGAGAGGGGCACGGAGGGACGGAGAGAGAGAGAGAGAGAGAGAGAGAGAGAGAGAGTTAGCTCGGCACGCTCGAAAAGAGAAGCGGCGGAGTAAGCTGGCTGTAAGCTCGCTGAGCACTCGACCCTCTTGCGCGAGAGAGAGAGAAAACGAAGGGGAGAATTCGAGCGCGAAAATCTATCGACGACGGCTTTCAATAAAAGAGAGCTGATTGTGCTGCCGCTGCCGCCGCCGCCGCCGCCGCCGTCGCGACACGTTATAGACCAACTAGGCAAATGGGTCGGCCCCCCTCCTGCCCTGCAGGATCGCGCACAACCTGCCGCACCGATAAAACTCCATGCAAGGGAGCGAGAGAGAGAGAGAGAGAGAGAGAGAGAGAGAGGAGGCCTCACCCCTGAGCAGCGCCTGGGTTAAAACTCTCTTGCGAGCGAGGCGCCGATCGATCGGTTCAAAGTGCTCTCTCACTCGAAACTCTTACAAACGACTGGCGACTGTATAATGTAACGCGCGCGTCCCGCGACTCGGCGCGCTCGCTTTTCTTTTTTTAATTCGCCGCCGGGATATTACAACAGCCCCGATGCGCCGCGCAGCCGCCACCGCGGCTGCCGGAAGCTGCTG
The DNA here is from genome assembly GCA_900474385.1 of Ormyrus pomaceus. Taxonomy (NCBI): domain Eukaryota; kingdom Metazoa; phylum Arthropoda; class Insecta; order Hymenoptera; family Ormyridae; genus Ormyrus; species Ormyrus pomaceus. The sequence goes on along the minus strand of UCOM01002328.1, from coordinate 26,816 downwards.
ATACTGATGCGTTTCTTCTTCTGGCGCTGCGACGGTGCAAAGACCGTGTAAATTAAAGACTGCCCCCGCTTCGTTTTGACCGAGGGACTTGTTTTTCTTGCGGAAGGTTATTGTGATTTTCGGAGAGCTGCCGGCCTTGAGTGAGTGTGGTGTGTTTGAAACATTGATAAATTTAGTTTTTAAGAAGCATTTGTATTTTTGCAATGGATGAAATAAAGACACAGTACAAAGGTGAATTGAAATTTTAAACAATAGATTTATTTAGAATAGCAATAAATATCAAGCTAATATTCAGAATATTGGTTTAAAAACTGAATAAAGAAGATTATCGAGAATGAGTAATGTTTGCGTTAGTTGAATGAAGTGTCTAAAATTGTACGGAATGTATAGCAGTCTGCCCAGTGCGAGCTGTTACTACTGATTATTGTAAGCAGCGTAAGAAGTGTTCCTGAATAATGCCCGATTGTTTTTCTTGGCAAAATATCAGGAAAAACATATGGCTACAGAAATATTCCCCACTTATTATCTAACGTTATGGCATATTTGTCAGGTTTCATTTCGCGTTACAATCAATGCGCGAAGCTAATCGGTTATCAAACCATTACTCAACATATATCCCTCGCGATGGATACGTACCCGAGCGACCGGCGACACTCGCGATTAATCACACAATGATTTATTTGTCCGAACGGCCATTATTACGCAAGAATTTAATTTGAAAGTTCGTCCGCGCGTTAACTATATGATACACCGCGTCTCGGGCGCGTCGCGATATTCGTCGGAAAAAGCGTGGGACTTTTTCCAAGAATTCTTCCTGACGGAATACGCTAAAATACGCGGGGCTGTCCCAAAAATAAACTTTTATCATTTACTATTTCTTTCTTTTATTTTTCTTTTCTTTTTCTTTTTTTCTGTTTCAAATAAAAAAAGCCGAGTCCAAAGTGTGCCAAATTGGCTTTATAAAAAATGCGCGCACGCAAGTTCTAACTAGACGGCGGAGAAATTTAAAATAAAGCCAGGCCGCGAATATTTCAAGAGCTTTCTCGAAGTCATTCGCATCGATAAAATTTTAATATACGCAAGCTTCAGAGAGAGAGAGAGAGAGACTTGAAAGTTTTCTCGAGCTGACGACGGACGCCGATGTAACTAATGACTTTTTCGGTTCTATTTTGCGAATATCTCAAGCGAGTTCTTGCTCCAGTTTTTCCCTCAAAGACCGATGATACGCCGAATACGTCTGTTTCTCGGATTCAATGAATGCAGGAGATTTTCCGAATGCGGGATAAGCTTCATTTATGAGTGGTTGATTTTTGCGGAACTACATTCTCTCGCTTGATAGATTTCTTTTTGATGCTAACGATATGGCATTTATCAACTATTTAAAGCTTCTGCCATAGTTTATAAAAAAAGTTTAGCTCCGTAATCCGTTATGTAATTGTAAAACAAACTGTTGTATAAGTAAACGCCCCTGGTATTAAATCATTAATTTTCAAATATTAAAAGGCAATTACATAAAAAGTCGACGAAACGTAACAATGTTCGAGCTCGACCAACGGACCGAGATATTTTTGAAAGCGCTCGGAAAAACGAGCGCATAAATATAATTTTTCGCAAGCACCGCACGAATAAAAGCCGAAAACTGCGTGATTCCTTCGTATTACAGCATTAATCCGCGAACGCAAACTGGCCGCGAACTAAAACTGGCCGTTTCAAAATTTCTCATAGCCAATAAAACGAAAGTATCAACAGCCGAGAAATGCCGAGGCAATAGCTACTAAAGCTCGGGGCAGCTCGGGAGAGGGGCTTCGGAGCGGAGCGAGGAGGTGGGTGGGAGAGGGCGATCGTTCGAGCATTCGGCGCCCGCGCGAATTACGATGCACGCCAGCTAATCGCGGAGTTATAAAGACGAGGCGCGCGCTCGCTGAGAATATACCGCCACCGCAATGTACGAAAATAAATCAGGTTGCCGGCGGCACATGTACGCGAACACCAAGGTCCGCAGCTAACCACCGCCGCTAGATATATATTCGAATCCTCCATGGATGCTCGAGACGCGAGGAGGAGGAGGAGGAGCATGTGTCTGGCGCATTAGCACCCATGAAGAAATTCTCGAGCGTATACACACAAGGCTGCTGGATCGCGGCTTACGGAGAGCTATGCCGCCGATTTTCAAAGCGGCTCCAAGGGAGGATTCGGATGTCCGTGTCGGGCTTCGGAAATTAAATGCTTTCGAGGGCGAATTCGAAAGCTCTCGGTGCGTTGGTGAATCGAGAGAATTTAGTCTGGACGGAGCGTGGCTGTTTAAGAATAACGAGCTTTTCGACATTCGTGGCTCTCGGTTTTCTTTTTTCATCGGAACGAAAAATAAAAAGGCAGCAAAGAGCGCGTTCCACCGAAGACCTTTCGACAATTTCATCGAATTTCATTAGTCGGAGAAGCGCCGAGCGTTTCATTATCAATTAACCAGAGAGAGAGAGAGAGAGAGAAGCTCGAACTGGGTCAAGTTTCAATACTCATGAAAGATTTTCAAATCCGGCCAATTCCCACGTACGAAAATTCTCACGACATTCAAAGGCGATAAAAGCGCGCGCCTCTCTCGCGCGTCTACTCTCCGGCGAGCTCGGGGAAATGTAGGTTACGGGAAAAAAACACCGAGGCCTGGCAAAGTCCGCTCTCCCCCGGCGAGTATTTTAAATTTTAAAAAACTCTCTCTCTCTCTTTGTGCGAGGTGCGCGCGTACAGCGACACGGGCGATAAGTGCGCCAATCGATTTCGCTCCGCGGGGAAGACGCCGCTGAATTTTCTCTCTCGCTCTCTCTCTCTCTCTCTCTCTCTCACTCTCCCCGTTGGCGATCGAAAGCTTGCAGGCCGCGTTTATCGGAGCTGCTGCTGCTGCTCGCGAACTTGGCGAAAAATCAGCAGCGCGGCAACCTGTATCTCGTGTCAACACGGAGAATCGCTCCGTGCGGCGCTTTATATCTCGACTCTTCTTAAAATATAACGCCGCTATTTATATCTCCGCGCGCGCAGCGCCAAAGGAAAACACCGCCTGAGAGAGAGAGAGAGAGAGAGAGAGAGGAGCCTATTCACTCCCCCTCTTATGTACGCGTTCAATGGAGAAAAGTCTCGAAGAAGGCCTGCTTAATCGGCGACGTTATACACTCGCGAATGCTAATGCGATCGATCGCACGCGCCGCCGCCGCCGCCGCTGCCGCATGAATGACCGGCAGCGGCGGGCTAAATATAGCCGCGGCGTTCGTAATTAGCGTTTGACGATTTGACAGGCGCGAAGCGAAGTCACATGTTCGGCTAAACGGATCAGCCTTCGTTTGCATCTGCTGGTATTATAGCTCTCGCGGCGGAGAAAAAAAGAAGAAAAAGAAAAAGAAGAAGAGCCCCACGGCCGGAAGCGCCAAGACGGAGGCGTAAGGACGGGACAACAAGCGCCTCCATTAACGGCGATTATCTCGTTGAGGCGTCGGCCCGTTTCCGGCCGCCACAGTGTGATGCAGCGGCGATCTTATGTAACGGCGCGCGAGCAGCAGCGCCGAGGAATTCCCTGAAACGTACGCGGCTGCCGCCACAGCTCGATTGATGGAAATTCGCTGCCGAGCGTATATATAAGGGGTCATCGACCAACACGCCATGGGCAAAAAAGCTGTTTATTTTTAGCGCAGGATTACCGTCTGCCTTCATTATGTTTTCTGGCGAGCTCGAGAGGGAATATAACGAGGATGCCGCTGCGCCGACACGGGCAGGTTTCGAAATTAAAAGTGTTGTGCTTTTACGCGACGACGCACGTGATTTAGGGACAAGTTCGATCGCGTCCTTTTTTGCTTCGCGACTTTTTTCTTTTCAATTGCGTCTTCGGCGTTTATCTCGGCACGCGCTGCTAGTTCAATATTGATTTAAAATTATTGTTAAAAGATAATGCGAGCCCGTTTGTTTAAACATTTTTTTTAAAGGAGAAAGAAATAAAGGCAAAGAATATGTATAACCCTCTTTTTATACTAAAAGACCGACAAGAATCTTGGTTGGCATCCCTCGGTGTATATTTTTTTAAATACAGATAAGTGGTTTCCGAGAGGCAAGAAGGAAATGCCCATGAGAATAAATATGTCTCGTTTTTAAAAAAGTAAGTTTTTTGCCCTGCACGCTCCCGAGGAATATAAAGGAATGCGCAGTCAGAAGAAGAATGAATGTGTTTTCTTATCTAAAGGATAATATTAAAATTAGCTTATAAAAATGTTATAAAACAGTATTATCCGTTTAACATCGTACCTAATAATTTTCCTTGGAAGCGTTACTTAATCACTTCTTAAATGTGAGGCGCCTCTTTTTCCGATAATTAAGATGAATTATATTTTTATGTAACTCGAAGAATTGTTTTTTTTTTCCCAACGATATTATTACGTGCGGCACAACTTCGTTGAATCGACTTTTTTAAAGCAACTTCCAGCAAGCGATTGTAAAACTATTTATTCGTAATTACTTATTCTCCATTGTATAATAATTGAAAAGTAAAAAAAAAAAAAAATGAAAAACATTTCTTTCCTCCGCGACGAGATAAAGGAACTCTGCTCCGGTCATCAAATAAAAAAAGCTGTACAGCACCGGAGTCCCCGATGTCCGACACGAAAAAAAGTGAAAATATTTTTCTTTGGAAGTGTTTATGCTGCAGTCGAGCCGCAATCCAGCCGCCTATTTATACAAGGGATATCGCATAACCCCGCCGTCGTCGTGCGGCGGCGATAAAGTACAAGTATATAAGGCAAGACTCACTATTTGGCGCAGTCGATGAGCTGATACTCGTTACTCCTCTCGAAGCTCTGCTGAACGCCTCGGTCCTTCCAGAGGGTTTCGACGATTTCGTAGAACTCCTGCAAGCAGAGAGAGGGGAAGGGGGAAAGGTACACATGAGTCGATATCAGAAATTCCGCAGACGCAACGCGCGAAAGCCGATCCCCGAGGCCCCCGATAAAAGAGAGCCGAGGAAAACGGCTTCGAAGGAACGGCGGGCAGATGCAGAGACGATGGAATAACACGGCCATTTGGACGAATTAGGCGCTTCCGCTTGCGCGCCGAGCTCTCTCGGGCTCCTCGTCATTTCCATCGTCTCGACTCGTAGTCCGCAAGCGTCGCTCGTAACTTCGGCCTTTCGAGGTGTCGAATGTGCATGAATTATTTTCTCCGTTTCTTACGAGCTAACGTTTTCTCATCCGCTAGGAATATTGACAGAACGTTATTTTGGCGTGCAATTGTCTATGTACTATTTAATGATCTGTGCAGCAGAGTTTAAAGGATTAAAAAATTAAAGAGTTTGATTTCGATTCAATATAGATTAACGCCAAGTAATTTCTTGAATCAAGTCTTTAATTTTGGAAACACTAAATTTATCTATTAAACGTAAGACCGTCGTTTTTTTAAAAGAGTTTTTAATTTAATTTAGAAAAGAAGCTTTGTAAGAGGAAGTCTGTTATTGTTCTTTTCCTTATCTACTAAATCATCGTAATTCAAAGACGTCGCAAATTATAAAAAAAATTACCTCGCGTCACCAAATTTACGACTACACTTTTTATTACCGTTAAAATTCCTCCAAATTCTAGTATTTCAAAATTTTAGCACTGAACATTCATTTTCACCTGCAAAGAAAATTACAAAAACAAAATTTTCATGCACGAATTCTCGTTTTTACCCTTTTATTTCCTTCCTTAAACCATTAATCAAGTGCAATCTACCTTTTATATAAATAAGAATCCTTTAAAAGATTGATAAAACATTCATCGCGAACTTATTTTTAGATTGGCGTTAATTAACCGTTCCAGGAAAATTGCCAATAAATCTTGCATTATTAAATAACCAATCTTCAAATGACAATTTCCCTCCTATAAAAGCTCACTACATCACGTTCGCGAGGCTTTCGAAAAAAAAACTGAATTCTCGCCCCGAGAGCAGATTCTCGCGCCAGTCCCTCCTCCCCGAAAATCCGCTCTAAGCTCCGAAAGCCTCGACGCTTATCAGAAAAGCGTCTGTACGTCGGCGGGCGACAATCGTCGCGCCTACAAAGGCCTATACGCGAGAGAGCTCGTCGGTTTTTCGCTCGGCGCACCGGTCGTATCTGGCCTCGGCTCACTCCGTCCGCCTCGCGGCCTTTGCCGGCGCCGACCGTCGGCTTTTCGCCTCGGCGGGCTAATAAGCTCTCTCTCTCTCTCTCTCTCTCGGGCGATCGCGCGCGCACAACTCGCGCGCGACTCCTCCCACGAGCGGAGCGGATCCGCGACGGATGAATCGTCGCCTGCCCGCCTGCCGAATGATGCAAATGCCCCGGGATTTTGCGTCAAGCGATTTCGGGAGATACGACCGATAAGGAAGTTTTTGGCGCGTGCGGCCGCGGGCATGGGGATCGAGACTCATGTGAATGAACAGCGTGGAAGGACAGGCAGACGCGCGTGATTCCGCGGGTAGACTTTTTTTTTTATGTTGGAGAAAAATTCGGGCCCTCGGTGCGAGGGAAATTCTTAGGATAGAAAAAGGAACAATGCAGCTGCTTGTTATTTTACTGTACATAAAGTTTGACTGGTTAAAAACTTTCGTCGGTGTGCGTATATAATGACGTTATATAAATGTTCTAAAAATAATTTAATTTCTTGCTCTCGAGAACGGCAAGTTTTGATGATAAAAGCTGCCCGTATTGTGTCTGCTTCCTTTTTTTGCTCTGAAATTCAACGCCAGCGCTGAAATTGACATCCGCCAGAGTTCAAATTCGAAATGTATCTCGGCGTAAACCGGCGCGCGTTTAATCGCGGCTCGAAGAAAAGCAAACAGCCGCCTCCCGGGATCTCGCGACCGGTCAATTAAACTGCCTTGTTCCTAATGATAAAGATGTCGGAGCTCCTTTGCCGCGAGTTTTTCCCATTGTTTGTCCGCCGCTGCGGGCTCGCGCGAAATCGCAAAAACGTGTTCGCCATTAGCCATCGGCCGAAGGGGTTTATTCGCGCGTCGATCGTCGAGCGTCATTATTTTTCCGCGCCGCTCCCGAACCGCGCCGCGGCCTCTCATCATCGGGCATTGCTTGGCGCGTGTCGCCGAGCACGTGGATTATTTCGTCGCGGCGCGTTTTATTTCAGGCCGCGCGTGCCTCGGGTTCGTTCGTTCGTTCGTTCGTTCGTTCGTTCTTTTTTTTTTTGAAAAAATTGCGCTCAGCCTTCGGCAGATCTTATTTCAGGTCGTAAACTACGTGCCCGGGTTGTTAAAGCTTAGCGGCCCGACGGTTTCTGGAGAGTGAGAGAGACGAAAATCGCCGCGGATCCCAGCCGGCGGAGGAGAGGAATTAAATGAGACGCGAGAAAGCGAGAGCGATCGAGAGCGCGAGTATTCGAGGCGGGTTTTCCGAAGGAGAGAGAGAGGCCCGGTGGAAATGCCGAGTAAGTTGTTGATATTGCCGGTGATGCGGTGGCGATAAGAGGTCGGAGAGCCGAGACGCGCTAATGGTGATTAGAATTTTGATGTTCCCGATTGCTCAACGGATTCATTTTGAAATGAATCTGCGGAAACGGCGGCTGATTGCTGAAACTGGGTTGCCCAAGAAATTTGAGCGAACAAAGGAGAATAAGAAAATTCAGCTCTCCGGTGGAAACGATTTTTGAGAAAGAAACCAAGTTGAATACTAAAACTTGCTTGAATAGACAATTAAACTGTAATTCATTCGTGCTTCCTAAATGAATGGCTGCGTAGGTGAGTTTTGAATTTTCTACAAAATTATAATCCAATTGAATTCTACAAAAGTTCAATAATAAAATTTCTTGCGAAAGGTGAGAATTTCTTTTACTTCGTCAGCCTGTAATTATTTTCTACGAAAGCAATTCATTGCATTCTCCGCGTGTAGTAATACATCCTGTTACAATACGAAAAACAACGCTAATATTCATTGTCACCACCTTCGAAACAATCAATGAACGGGATATAAATAAACATCTCGAAAACGGCCGGTATTTATAAACCTTATACAATAAAAAAGGAAGCGGAAATCGCGCAAACACACACTCGGGCTCCCGAAGCTAAAAGGAAAACTTATCGATTCTCCTGAGTCACTTTAATCGCGTAAACAACGGACGGTTTCATTGACTAGCTTTTCGAGTCGTCGCGACCGCGGGAATTTCTCCTGTGTTCTTTTTTTTTGTCTTTTCTTTTTCGAGCACAGAGAGCTGCGAAGGTAGCGGCGGCGGCGGCGGCGGCGATGAGTGTCGCAAGTGTGCGAGGCGCCAGGAATACCGATTGGGCATTGACACTGACACGAGCGCGCGCGCCTAAGAGAGGCGAAATGAAATGCGCTCGCGCGGAAAGCGACCGCACGAGCTTTTAGAAACGCGGCTGCGCCGCGGAGAGCTCGAGGCTGCCGCGATCGCTGGAGAAAATCTGCGGTGTGCTCTGCGGAGAGTTTTTGAGTTGCTGTATGCCTGGCGCTGAATTAATGGCTGAAGAAGGGAGTGGACGAGTTTTTCATCAGCTGCGGTGAATTTTCGTCTTTTTGAATGGTCGAGAAAATTTCATTTGGATTGATTGGTTGAATAAAACGGAAAGCGTGTTTATTCCAAAATGATGCATACCTGATAAATAATTTATTTATAGGATACGTTTAAATATTAAGTTCACTTAAATAATTTTCCCTTTTTAATTATTTACGGTCTCTCTTGGAGCATTTTCCTTTTAAAAAAAAGCTTGAAACTTTGATATTTATTTGTAGCATACTTATAAATTTTTTCCATCTGTTCAAGAAACATATGCAATACTTTTTTAACGTTTCAAAAATGTGTGTTCCTGCATCACTTTAATATTTCAACGCTAAAAAGCACATTGAAGATTAAAGAGTGCGTCAAGAGATTGAACTGCTTGAATTTAAAAGATTTTAATTTTAAAGCATAATAAGGGCAGTTTCAATAAATCAGCTCGACAAAAACGGGAGTAACACCGTAATTACATAAGAAAGCAACGTCAGCCGATTTCCTCGGCGGTGGAGACTCGCGAATCAGCGCGTAGACAACAGGCGAAACTATCGCAACTTCTTTTTTTTCCAGGGACACACGTCGTGTCGGGCCGGAGAGTCGATCGAATCGCGACGGAGCCGTCCGGAGATTCGTTTTATTATGTCGATTAATAAGCGGACGGCGTACTGCCGATTCGCTTTGTTATTCAATTGCCAGCGTTGATCGATGGAAATGGAATAAACGATTAATGGAATAGGAATCGATCGAGGCGCTCGACTACTCGAGCGTGTATTATATAGGCGCATTCTCTCTCTCTCCCCGAAGGATGACGACGCGGAGATTGCACTGAATTCGCTTGCCGAGGTGGCCGCGGAAGAGCGGCGGCATTTTTCGAACCGTCGACGCCGCGCCGCGGAGAACTGTTTGCTTTTCTCGAAAAGCGGTGAAAATCTTTTTTCCCACACCGGCGTGCCTTTTTATCCGTCGGGAGGAAACGCCGCGGGAGAGGAACAACGAGATCGTTATGTACCCGAAATAAATGCCGCGTTCAATGACGAGCGCCGGCTTGGGAAATGGAGAGAGAGAGAGGTGGAAAGGAGATAAATGTAACGCGGTTCAAAAAGCTGGAGAACGGATGGACTCTTTTTGAATTAGATGCTTGGAGTCAGCTATTGATTTAACTTTTCTCGGTGTTTGGCAGAGTATTCTTTGAGAGTTTGAAACGCGAGCTAAGAAAACGCATTATTTCATTTTATGCAGTCATTAATTCCAAATTAAAAATTACTAAAAGTCCATAATTGGAGATGCTTTTTTATTTTTTATTTACGGATTCTTTACGACGTACTAATTTTCAGAATTTCATAAAGGAACTAATTATTTTGTTTTCATCAATTTTTAATTAATCTTTTTTATCTTTGAAAGTTTTTTTATCGCCATAAATAATTAAATAATAATAGTTTTTTCTCAAATTATATCTCAATAAGGTATCAAGAAAGTTGAATTAAATGAAACAAAATCTGCTCAAACAATACGATTCGAAAAGTTTTGTCTAAAATGCAGCACGACGAAAATGAATAAGATTCGATCCCTCGTCTAGAGCCTTAATGAAGATGCTCGCGAGCGCTTTGCTTCCAATCCATCTCGCCTCTTGAAAAAAGCTCGCAGCGAGATTCCGGGCTGCCTGCTTTCACGTACCGTCCCGTAAGCGCAAAATGAAGCAGCAGCAGCAGCAGCAGCAGCGGCAGCAGTAACGGCGGCGAACGTACATACGTATGTATCAGAGAGCTCGAGCTCGCTCGGAGAGCTGCTCGGCTGGCTGGGTAAACATTGTAAACACTGATTATGCCATGCGACGGTTCTCAACTCCCGGTGTGACATCTCCCCGCGGGCCGACGTTGCAGCGGAATCACGCGACCCAGCCTCGACTCTCCGGCGTATAACATACGAGGCCGCGCGCGTCTGTGTGTGCGCGCGGGCGCGTGTGCACGCCCGTGGAGAATTCTGTCAGCCGCCGACGGATTTCACGCCCAAAGTACTTCTCTCTGTCTCTCTGTGTGTGACGCCCGGTATTTTTAAACCCTTCCAGACCAGCGGCCAGCGTTCGTTCGTCGATTCCCAGCGCGCGGAAATTATTGCGGACTTTGTTTCGGAGAGAGAGAAAGAGAGAGAGAGAGCAGAAGCGCCTTACTCTCGAATTTAAAAATATGCAAAGCCAAGAGAGAGAGAGAGAGGGAGAGAGATAAGGAAAATGGTCGAAAAGTGAGTCACTGGCCTGCAAAAACTTGATACGAAATTCATCGAGGGAAGGCGCGCGAGAGCTTTTTATCTGACTCTCCGCTCCGGTGGAAGAAAAGTTTCGTTATCGGCCTTTATCAATGGAGCCCGAATTCCTTTTCTTTTTTTCACACGCCGAACCACGAAGAGCCGCCCGTCGGCTGAAATTACCTGTTGAGCAATCGCCGCTCTCTTCCTCCTTCTGTCCCGGGGGCCCCGGCGGCTCCCGATAAGCGCTTTTTCGGGGCCCGAGAGAAAAACTCGCGCGCGTTATATATATTTGCATGCCGCGTCGAGAGAGAGAGAGAGAGAGAGAGAGAGAGCAAAGAGGCCAAATAAAAAGCTCTCTCTCTCTCGAAGTAACATCTATTTTGGAATCTCTCTCGGTGAGTCAGCTGCCGCGGCGCTCTAAATGCGCGAGTCGGCCGGCGAGAGAAAAAAAGAAAAGGGAGGCATATCGTCAACACTCACCGCAGGATAATCGAAGTCCGGGGAAGACGAGACGTCGAGGACGTAGTCGACTCTGCTTTGGTTCGCAGGATCCTCCAACGTCACGGGCGGCGTTAATGTGCTCATGGCACTGACTATCGTCTGGAAACAATCGATCGTTTGAATTCACGCTCGGCGCGTACGAGAGAAGCGCGCGCGCGCGCGCGACTCCAGGTATCCGCAAATATATCACCGGGGCAGTCGTTCTCGCTCTGCTAAGTGCTCGCGAGAAGGAGAGCTAAGTGATATATTCCGCGGGCCGGGAGAACTTTCTTCTCCTGCGCTTCTACTTACCAAAATAGCGTCCCTGATGTTCTTCTTGATGTCCTCGATTTTTTGTCGTTTCTCCCTGAAAGAGTTTCACATTATAAACGGATAATGCATATGTAATTAACGATTATTAAAACTTTTAATGCTCGGGAGGATGAGTGGAATGAAAAATGTTTATTCGCGAATGGAGGCTTGAATTTACAATTTTGTTAGTTTGTACACGTTTTCGCAGGGAATGTATAATTTTAAGTATTTATGTACTGTATTACTGTAAATCTCATTATAAGATGAAGTATAAAGGCTGCAAAGTCGAAAGGCTTTGCTCAATTAGCGATCATTTAACGAAACGCAAAAATCGATCTTTAAAAAAATCCTATTCATAATTTCGCAGCCATTAATTATAACGACAAAAATTTATCCAATCCCGCAACTCGTCCCCGCAGCTCTCAACAGCCCATTATCAAAGGCCAGAAACGCATCCCCCGTCACCGCGGCGAATCCATTTAATTCATTAATCCAAAGACGCCTGTTGAGCCTGTCGCTAGAAATCGCTGCAGCCCTCCGCTGAAAGAGCACCAGCTCGAGATGAAAAAAAAAAAGAAAAGAAAAAGGCGTCGGCCTGTGCTTGTGAAAAAGGCCTTATGTGTCTCTCTCGGCACATTGTTCTCGGTCGGCCGCTCGGCTGCGGGCATAAGGGTGAATAAATCGGATCATTAGAGCGCGATCAGCCGAGTTGGTGTGCGCGCGCGCGCGCGAGAGAGAGAGTGAGAGAGACCGACCGAGCGGCACACGTACAGTCACCTTTCGGCGTCGTCTCCCTTATCGGCGCCCACTGACAGCGCAAAGTTTCACTATCGAACGAGCGCCGCGACACGCTCGAGATAATAGTACACACTTTGTGTCTCTCGCGCGAGAAATAGTTTTCCAGCTTTAGCAGAAGCGAGGCTCGACAAATTTCAAGCCGCCGCCGCAGCCGCCGACGACGCCGCTGCTTATCGCTTGCATAACTTCTTGGGCCGTCGCGGCTTTTTTTTTTCTTGTATCTTATTGATGGAATTCGCGATAATTTAGTAAACATATTGCTCAAGCGCCTCCTCGGCGTTGCGAGGTTTTGTGCGCTCGCCGGGTCTAAGCGATCTTCGTCGCGGAGGACGAGTTTTTTCCGAGTCGCCTCGCGGTTGTACTCGAATTTTTTACAGTATTTGGCTATGCTGATTAAATAAAGATAAACTCTGCTTGTTCTGACTAAGAATCTGCAAAATGCATACTCAGACGAGAGCGAGGAGCCGAGCTTAGAAAAGCAAGATCTGGGTCAAATTTTACACCGCGTTAAATAAAAGTACGGCTGAAAAATAATGAATCTCGCTTACGTTACTGGTGAAAAATGGCTAATAACGGTGCATTTCAAGGTGTTCTCCGGTTTTAATGAAGTGGGCAAAATAATAGCCGCGCGAGGTGAGAAAAAAAAAAAGAAAAATTATAGAAAATTGTTAACTCGAGAGGAGGCGGGAACTTTGAGCGCGACGCTTTATTAGCGAATAAACAAACGAGCTACTTGTTTGAAAATAAAGTAAAATGAGGAAAACTTACGCTTCGCTGAATCCATTCACGTGCAGTATCCTCATCTGTTTGACGATTGTACTTTTGCCGGACTCTCCCGCACCTGTGGGGAAGGCGAAAATCAGCAAATTTTCAAAAACCGCCTCGAGTCGTTTAGCGCGAAAAGAGCGGCTATTCGCTTCGCGTATAAATAAAGCAAGAGAAATTAATCATCGAAAATTTGTTTTTTGCCTCTTGGATGTTTTTGCACACAAGGCTGACAAACCATTTGATACTTCTATAAATAAGGTAATTGCCAATTTGGACGCGCGAAAATAGAGGTTCACTACACTGTTAAACAGTTTCTCATAATAAATCCGCTATATTTTTAAAGTTTCCTCCGCCGAGAATAGCAGCGACAAAATAAAAAGCTTAATTCGAGCAAAGAAGTGCCGGAGCTTTGATTCGTACCGAGCAGCAGAAGCCTGTGCGTGGCCCTGTAGACCTGCTTGTCCTTCTGCAACTGGCGGGTGATAGCGTCCGAGCGCCTCTTTTGGTTCTTGCTGTCATCCTGACTGGCCTTGCTGCTCTGACTGCCGAAGCACCCCATGACACACGAGAGACAGGCGAGTCCTTCCCCTGCGCCTCCTCCTCCGGCTCCTCCGCCGCCCTCTTCCTGAACGGCAGAGTTGCAGGCAGACGAGGTAGGCTGAGCGCAAGCAGCAGCGGCGGTGGCGGCGGTGGCGGTGGCGGCAGCAGCCGGCCCCTCGTCAGCGGCGGCCGCCGGCTCCTGCTGCTGCTTCCTCGCCCTTCCTCCTCCTCCTCCACCCCCACCCCCACCTCCTCCTCCTCCTTCCACCCTTTCGCTTTCCTCGTTCGTCTTCACTCTGCACTTCCGCGACTCTGGCCACACCAAGCTTCTTTTCACAAAATCACCCTACAAACGGGGCAAAGCTCCTCCTTTAGCATCGATATGTATCACTGACGGCAACACCTCTCGGCACTGCCGCCCAAAGCCGCTGCCTCCAAGCCCTTCCTCCTATCAGTCCTCGTCATCCTCGTCGCACCCGCGGAGAGCTTCGGATCTGTCTAAAACTCGTACGACACGGAGAGCAAGACCGTCTGGCGCAACTGCCGAGCGCCTACTACTCCTCCAGCTGCATATCCCAGAGCGGCGGCGGCGGCGGCGGCGGCGGCGGCAGAGGCAGCGAGCGAGCGAGACAGAGAGGGAAGAGAGGCGCCTGCTGGCGGAAAAATCGAAAAATAGGCTCCCGAGTGAGCTAATGGAACCGGTGCGAGCGCGAGAGAGAGCCTCGAAAATAGACCGAGCGAGACAGCCAGCAGCAGCAGTAGCAGCAGCAGCAGCGATGTGCGTGCCTGTGTATGTTGACAAACGGAGGACGACACTGACTCTCTTTCTCTCTCGCTCTCGCTCCGTTTCCCTCTCCCCGCGCCAAGCCGAGCGCGATTATTGCTTACTTGCTGCTCCGGAGCACGACGGCTACGCGAGCAAATGGCGCGACACCGTCCCTTTAACCCTTCGCTCTCCGCTCCCGCTCTCGCCTGCCGAGCTTTCGCTCGGAGCTTTTCCACTCGCGACGCGGCAACCACTCGGGAAACTGCTCGGAAGCTCGCTCGAGGTGATGCTGCTGCCCGTCCTGGTGGCCAGCTCGTTCCTCCCTTTTTTCCGCGCTCTCGCACACTCCGAGCACTCTCGCAGGCATGCGCACGCACACTTCATTCGCTCTATCTCTCTCTCGCTCTGACACTTGCGCGACACGTACATGCAAGAGAGGCTTTCGGACACCTTCCTCTCGAGTACTCGCTCGACGAAAAAAAAAGCCCCGACACACACCCACAATCGCGCTCTCTTTCGCTCTCGCGGCACAGCCACGCACGGAGCACACACACACACACATACACACACACACACAGAGGCACCCACGGCTTCCACGTATTTTCCCTCTCGCTCGCACCGTCTATCTCCCTGGCACTTTGCGCGTATGGGTACTCGCTTTCCTTTCCAGCTCTCCGCGCGAGGTCCTTTCGGCTCTCGATAATCGAGAACGACCGCACTTTGGCCCTCCTTCTCCCTCGGCGAGGAAGCGGCTGAGGCGGCGACTTAGGCGGCAGCGGCGAGAGTCAAAAGAGACGGGAAGACTCACTCGAGGTGGGCCGACGTTGCTCTTCGCGGCCGATACAACGTCCGAGTCGACGACGAGGTGCCTCTTCCTGCAGCCAACATGTCGTCTGCTAGAGCAGCCAGCGGTGTAGGGGCGCAGCAGCAGCGATGGTGTGTACCTACTGTGCGCCCAGCGAGAGATCTGCTCTCTCTCTCTTGCCGCGAGCAGCAGCGCGCGCGAGAAAACGGCGAGGCGCGGTGGCGGCGGCGGGCACACACTGCTGCCGCTGCTCTCTCTCTCTCTTTCTCCTTCTCCTCCTCACCGCCCACCGGAGCCCAGAAGCTCTATGTACACTCCCCCGCGCGCGTCGACGACGACGGAACGGACGGCAGCGACACCCTCGAGGACGTGTTCACGCAGGCGGTGCCCGGAGTCGACAGTCGAACGGGCCAGCGCTCCAACACCTTTACGCCTGCGCGCCACGGAGACGGCATGCGCGCGCCCCGCCCGCGCCGCCTCGAACTCTCGTCGAGTGAGAAACGACACCTGGGGCTGATGGCCCCTGGGGAAGGTGCTCGTTAAGCGATGGTTGCGCAGGTGCCGGCGAGAGAATTTTTGTTTGGAAGATCGGGCGCGGGTAAAAAGGTTACGGTACTGGAGGGGTATCAACGAACCACTGGTCACCGAGAGGATCGATCGCGCGCTCTGTTCCGCTCTTGCCGTAACATCACAAGCCTATCTTGAGTGCAGCGCGTTCGATAAAAACTTATTGAGGATGTGGATAAAATTTCGAGGAATTGAAGATTTATTTTTTCAACCATTTGCTTTTTTGGAATTTATTTAACAAAATTATAGTATTTATTTTCAAATTCTAAAATTAACATTTATCATTAACTACTGTGTAGAAAGCTGAGGTTCTATACATTAAATACTTGATCTTTAAAATTAACAAAGTATAGAATACATATTTAAGTCATGACTATGCTTAAAGATAAAAAAATATTCAAGTATACATAGATATACATTCTAAAAGAATAATATTAACAAAATGCTAATTTTTTGTAGACATTCTTCTGAAATCTGTGCTTCGCACCTCTCTTTTTGGACACAAGTATAAACATGTGTACTCCATGATTCAGCAATTCATTGATTTTAATTTCTTTCGTTCATCTAAAAGCACGATTATTCATTCCAAATTCCTCAATCTGCCAACAAGATTTTATTTTGCTGTTGCCAATTTCTTGAAGATCTTATTTTCTGACACTCCGAGTATTTCTGAAAAAAAATTCACTTTTCACTGCCACCATGAGCAAAAGTAGTACACTGATTGGCATCTATCCAAGATGTCCAGTTCACCATTTGAGTGAACGACCAGTGTACATTTTCTCATTGAAATTAGACTGTCCCACATTCCTCTTACATGGAATGCGTATTGTTTGTGTTGGTTACGACTTTAACAGATCTTCTGACTTGGTGTCTTCTGCAAGAATGGCATTTAGATCCACATCTTGCAGATTTGTGGAATGTTGATTTGAACCTAAACATTATTATGCCATTAATATTGTATAATTTATAAAAAATTGATTCTATTATGAATTATATTTTTAGTGTTCCAACCTGCATGCGCTAAAAAGAGGTCTTTTAAAAATCCAAGCTCCTTGCTAAGCATTTTAATCTTTTCTTCTAAAAGTTCATTTTCCATCTTTAATTGATTCACACGTTCCAAAGTTTGTTGTGTTCGCATTTTGCTCTTTACCCTAGATTTTTTAACTGCCTGCAAATGAAAAAAATATTAGAAATACTGTGTATATAAGTAACTTATATTAAGTATGTATATATTGCAACATGTTAGGTAACTACAATTACCTGGTTATTCCTATCCCTGCGCTTTCTGTAATCTTCATCATCATCTTCCTCAGAGACCTGCTTCCTCCTTTTATTTCCAGCGTTCTCTTTATTCCTGGGTGCCATCTGTAAATATTTATTTTAATATTAAAAATAAGAGTACTGTTAATGCTCAAAGATAACTTTCAATCAATACATAACTAAATTTATGGAAAGAGTTCTTTGACAAGTGTCATGATATTCAATTGTTAAGTATAATGCACATTGATTGACAAGTAAACAAAATAATCTTTCATTTTAAAATTCTATATATACATATACATATATATATATATATATACATAGTCGATTCGATCGGTATGACTAATGGTGGGAAATTATATATGTACTAGCTTATCAATTGCACACTTTCCAAGATAAAATGGAAGCTTTAAGAATGGAATAAGATTTCTTTTACTCTACCTCACTTTGCATTTTCACTTCACTGTAATTTTACCGTGACGAAAGAAAAACGAAAATGTTTTACGAAAAACAAGCAAGAAACAATCGCAGAACCGAGTATTTTTCCGTCTTCATGGAATTGTCATCAAGACGCGAGAATTTTCGTGCGGAGATTACCGGAAAGTTTTAACTTGCAGACGCAGGCGGATTTAGCAAAACGCTTGGCAATGAGACTCACCTCTTTTATAGGCTGTTGAAGAACGATTTCGCAATAACTTGGAGCAGTAGCGCGAATGTTTGATACTCTTTTTTACGAAACAAGCGTTACCATGTGTGCACGATAACGTTACACTCGCTCTGGCGAGTCGCGAATGACGCAATAATGCAATGAAACGTCTCAGCTATACCGAGTTTGACGTGCGCACGCGCGGTGGGACCGTTCCAGCTTTTGCTTCTTGTTGCGACAGATCGACGCTTCCTATTTGACGGACGCTTTCGGCGGCAGATTTTGAATTACATAAATTCTCTACTGCGTACTTTATTATTATTTTGGGAAAAGCTTATATTATATAATGAAGCGTTTCTTACACGAAACTGGGTAACTTTGATTAATTGGATTGGATGCAATTGATTAAAAAGACGCTCATTAAAAAGTTGTATTAAGTTTTATTTTAATATTAGTTTTATAAATTAATATTATTTTTTGATTTATATTATCTTAATTCACTAACATTTAATTTATTATACTATTTCCTAAAATAAATAAAGCATGCTTTGCAAACGGTTTTAGTATTTACATACTATTTACATGTAACTAACAAGGAGTGATATTTCAGTCTCCAGGAAATGAAATCTGACAATTCTGAAAACATTTTTAGCTATGAAAAAATGATTCTCGAAGACTTAGCGGAATTCATTTCCCGAATATCTTTACAATATAAATTACAGAACACTAAAATGTTACTGTTTTACACCATGAAGTTATTTATTATTCGAGATTTTTTAAATATTAATTAAATCTACGTTCAAGTCATCTACAAGTAAGCGAAAAATTATGCTGCATTTATTCACTCTCTGAGCCACTTTCGCTACCACTACCGCTACCAGTGCCACTTCCACTGCCCTCGCTGCCGCTTCCTGCAGCCTCGCTGCCCGAAGCTGATCGCGACCTTGATGCCGACTTTGATCGCGACCTCGACCGTGACCTCGATTGCGACCTTGACTTCGACTCGGACTTTGCAGGTGACCCAGACCGGGATCTGGACTGTGATTTGGCCGGAGATCCAGACCGGGACCTTGCACGGGATCCAGATCGAGATCGCGATTGGGATTTTTCACGAGATCCAGACCGAGAGCGAGAGCGAGACCTAGATGTCGATTTGGCACGGGAGCCCGATCCAGACCTGGAGCGCGCCTCCGATTTTGCGCGAGATTGCGACCGTGATCGTGAACCGGATCGCTCGGTTTCCTTAGTTTCTTCTTCATCTTCGTTATCTGAGCCTTCTGAAAAATACGAAAAATTTTTAATACATAAAAATCATATATTCCACGTCATAGAATCGTTTTAAAACAAACCTTTCTCTTCAGTTTTTTCCTCTTCTCTGTGGGTCTCGGTTTCCTCTTCTTCCTCTTCTTCTTCCTCCTCTTCTTCTTCTTCGCAAGGAGGTTCAAGCTGCTTTTCACGATATCTCTGCATGCGAAATTCTGCAGCATTCAAAGGACGGTGTTGCACAACCAATTTCGTATTGCTTGCCGGTTGTCCAACTTTCTGTCTACGTTTACTAAGCCGAACGCGAGTTTCCAACTCATTGTAATACACTCCATCTTCACGCATGACCAAGAAATAGTTTTCTTCGTATCCCTTAGAAGCTTTACTTTTGACATTCCAGTTGTACTCTCTAGCCATCTTGTATTCGTATTCATCTTCTTCAGCATAGTCAATTCCTGAACAAAAGTCTCTTTTCCGCTTCTCAAGAGTTTCCTCCAAGGGTAGGAAGTAGGCAACAAATTGCTCTCCACTTTCATCCATCACACCCCTAAAAAAACAGATTTATTTAGTATATTTTAATTCTTTTAAATTAAAAATTTTAATATAGGTAAGCTCTACAGTGAGAAGAAAAAGAAAAAATATAGAAAAATTAAACATCAAAAAAATAAGGGATAGAATCAGAACCACCAGCTGGGCCAACTAGGCTACCAGAGTGGTTCCTAAAGAGGGCCCCCTAAATAAAAACAAGAAAATTTTATCTTTGATTTCAATACATACCTAATCATGGCTTGAGACATTTCTTCAATTTGAGCAGGTACTGAAAGACCCATAGGTGCTGGGTCTGAATCGAAAATTACTTGGGCACATGGATACTTCCATACCTTGAAGTCTGGGAATACTGGTACTACTTCCACAGGATGTACACCTGGTTTGCTATAGTGAGTTTCAATGATCTCTTTATTGTCTTCAAACGTCTTTTCAATGGCCCGAATTTGAGAGTCACGATCCATGTACAAGGTTTCTTCTTTGAAGTGCTTTTTAATATTGTGACCAACTTTTGCTTCCACTTTATCAGATGTAGTTTGTGGCTGAAACCTTGTCTGTTCTGTAGAAATATACTCTGTACGTCTCAGCCACGACACACTTCGAGCATGGTGTCTTGATCTTTTTGAGTCCTGAGGAACGGAAACATCTTCTTCCAACAGCCTCTCGTCTGCAGGATCCAACTGAGCATTTGGCTCACAAATGTAGGTGTCTCGATTGATCAAATCAATTTCCACTCCCAAATCATGCTCTGTGAGTACTTCATATTTGTAGTTACGCTCCAGAGATGTGGGATTGTATTGAATGAACCTAAAATAGAACAAATTAGCTTGTGCTTGCTCATCTACTCATTTTACTCTGTGCCTTTAAGATACTTACCTAGATGTGTCAAAAGGATATGCTATAAATTTTGGATCGAAAGCTGTATCTGGCAAAGTATTACAATACTTTACTTTACAAATCAATTCTAGTCTGCAGAATAAAAAGAATTTTTATTTCTGATATATAATTGCTTAAAAACAAGTATTTAATTTTAAGGTTAACACTGCGTTTACCTTTTTTCTGGAGGTTTTGCCAAAGTACGTTTTTCTACAGCTCCATTTTGTATTGTTGGTGGCATTTTGCAAAATGCTTTAAATACTTTAAAAGAATGCGTTAAAAGAAGACTACTTTTTCTTTTTAATATTTCGGCAACCGGGCCAAGCGGCACTGCAGCGAGATTGGCGTCTGCATTCGTCTCGGAGCAGACAACTATTGCTTATACGATAGTAGTATTAGTATGGCTTCTGCTCTTTTTTTGTTCCTTTATAGAGTTATTGTCACGCCGTGGCCCTGTGCTCTGAATCTTCGGTGTGTCGATCTAGACAGTCCAATTTTCTGAATCCAATGGAATGCACTAAAGTTCAGTATTCTAAATTCAAAATAATCTGACCTTTCGGTGCGTCGACCTGAGTGTCTAGAACTTTATAATCCTTATTGTGATCTTCGTGAGAGCGACCCCCCTGGCGACAAACGCTCACCGGTCACAAAAAGCGACTGACTGCTTCCTTTCCGTTTTGCCTGCAATGTTGCAAATATTTGCAATAAATGAGATGTCGCATTTTCCAAAGATTTTGCGGAAGACAAAACAATATTTTAATGATTGAATAATTACAATTACAGTAGAACCAAATATAATTCAATGTTTTTTTGACTTTATCTGATAGAATTAAGTATATTCTTTGTAAATATTTTATGAGAGAGAAAATAAAGATTTTTTTTTTATATTACATTTATTTTTAAAAAATTTGAATGAAAGATCTTAGTTTTTATTAATTACTTATCTAATAAATATATTTAGAATAAGATATTTTATACGTCAAGTCTATATGGACGTCTGTTACTATAATATATAGGATTCTCTGAAGTAAAATAAAAAATATGAATAATTGTTTATAGCCTTAACGAAGAAATGTTTGTTAAATAAAAGTTTGTTATATTTTTCGTTTTATTCTATACATAAATACATTTGTTATTACGCTATTTTAAATAATTAATAATATTACGTATAAAAATTTTTTGCATAAACTTATAATAATTATATTTTATTAATATAAAAACAGAAGATTATAAGAAACGCCTGTGATAAACGACTTTTAATAATCACAAGATGATACGTAAAAGGCCGCTTATTAAAA
The DNA here is from genome assembly GCA_900474385.1 of Ormyrus pomaceus. Classification (NCBI taxonomy): domain Eukaryota; kingdom Metazoa; phylum Arthropoda; class Insecta; order Hymenoptera; family Ormyridae; genus Ormyrus; species Ormyrus pomaceus. The sequence goes on along the minus strand of UCOM01002328.1, from coordinate 5,143 downwards.
AGTAACCGAACATCAATATCAATAATGTGATAGATCCGTAATGCAGGTACCAAAGTTGATTGTATTTGCGGCGAATAACTTCAGCATCCAATGTTTCTTTTAAATAATACTTTTTCAGTCCTCTATAAAAAATGTCAAGATATTCGTGCCAATCCAATTTGCTTATGTCACAGTAAAAAACTTGTTTATCTACTGAATTAAGTCGACTGATAAGTCTTTTAGACTCCGGTATATGGACTCTCCAATTACCATTACCAAAGTAATGTACGTAATTTAAATTTTTTGATGCCCACATAAAAAGGGAAACAGCCCTGAAAAATATTGCCGTAAAAGTTATTTTTTGTTTGAGTAAGTAATTATAATGTTATTCATGTACTCACTTGGTTTTCTTTCCTTGTACTAAAAGTACTATGTCCAGAATGCAAGCAGGTATAAAGTGAAACAATACATGCAATATCCAAAATACCCACAGTTTTTCCGTGAATACAAACCAAGGCATCCAGACTGCGTGAAGGCTAATATTAGTTGAAACTGACTTTGACAAATAATTGTAAAGTTCAACTAAAGTTATAGGGTTCTCAACGCTGCTGCCAAAATTGTAAATAATTGTTTTCCTTTCTGTTTTCCTGGAATTGTAAAACATAAATTTCTTTAATTTTGTAAACGGCGCTAATGATCTCATTGTCTAAATTCATGATGTGTTTCGCTAAAATATTGCATTTGGCCGATACCAGGGTATACGTGAATTTTTTCGTTTCGTCGAGTAATTTTCAAATTATTCATTGTTAAAAATTGATTAATAATGAATATCGGAAAAAAACTGAAAAAATTTACTTGTTTCCTCAGAACCTCTCAATTTAATTTAATTTACTTTTTCAAAATGTTATAAATTCATAAACTTTCTTCAATTAAGATATTTCATAATTAGCTTTCAATCGTTTTGAATCTACTTTTCAAGAACGTTTACGTTATCCACGCGGATTCTAATTTTATAAAAATGTTGCGTACCATTTATCATTGCAATCCCATGCAATTGCAATCAATAAATTTGTAACTAAATCAGATGGAACAAAGTCTAATGGATGTCCAAAGTGATAACATGAATGAAATATGCCTAAACCTCCTCCAATCACAATGTATACTGGTCCATTATCATTTCCAACCCATCCTGGTACAGGTTCGTTATAAATAGATGTTACTAAATTTTAAAATGAATATTATTAGAATATTATAAATGTAGAAGATTGTAGACAAGTGTGCAAGTAATTATTATGCTATTTAATTTTTAAGAAAAATAAGATAAAATATAAAAAGAGTATATTAATTATCATTAACGTTTACTTACCAATGCTTGGTCTGTAAATTGCAATGGGAAATTTACGTTTTAATCCATACTGTCTGACTACTTCTTCAGCAATTGCTTTCGTAAAAGTATAAACGTTTGGGTAATCACCTATTATCTCTTTTACTTCTTCTTTCGCCAAGCCTTTTTCGAGTTCCGAGTCCTTCTCAATCGTTTTGTAAACAGTCGCTAAATCCATCGGCGAAGTGTAAAATTCTTCTTCAATTTTCTTTCTGTAACAGTGCGAATAAGCACTTGAAACGTACAAAAACATTTCAAGATTTTTACATTCTTCAGCCAGTTCAAGCATGCATTTCGTTCCAAGAACATTCGTTCTCAATGCCAAGTTTAGTCTTAAATTGAACCTTACATTAGCACCATTGTGAATTATAATATTTGCTTTATCTTTTAAAATATTTCTGTCGGCTTCAGATAATCCCATTTGTTCCGACGAAAGATCGCCATTTAAGATCGATATTTTTTCCAAAAAATTTGGATTTAGTTCTCGCAGTGAATCAAAAATCTGTAATCGATTATTAGTTCATATAAGGTACGTATCACAGATTTGTACGGAGAATTTTACAAATTAGAGTATTACATCATTTTTGGCAATATTTTCATGCAACTTTTTTTGCAAAAATTTTTTGAAAAAAAAAAAAAACAATAATACTGACTAAATTAATTATATAAAGTGTTTAAATAATGTTGAGCACATTTCATTGTAATTCTATTGCTACACGGAGAAAAAATGTTTAAGAAGAATTACTATATTAAAATTTACTATACGTTTAGTAATTTTCACCCTAACTCAAAGTCTACCCTGAAAATTATAGTAATTTTTCGTAAAACGTTTCTCTTCGTGAACCAGAAGTAATATAGCATGATCTTACAATATGACACTTGTCAAATGCACCATTACTATAGAAGTAAAATAATTTCATAATATTACACTTACCAGATGTTCGAAATATCTTTTCGTTCTATCTTCCACTGAATAACTATTTTTTGGTCTCATTAAAAGGTAAAGCTGTTTTATATCTGGACAGCTCCTTAATAATTTTTCGATCAAGCATTTTCCCATAAAACCTGTTGCACCAGTAACAAATATAGTTTTGCCAGCATAAAACCGAGCAATTTCACTTTCTTCATTTCCAACTGGAACGTTCAATTCCAGATCATGATTTGTACTTTGATACAATTGATTTATTTGAGGCATCTTAAATATTACGATGAGATTGCCTGGAGTTCTATTTCACAATTTTTCAAACTAACGCTAAGCCAGGTTCTAAATTTTACGTTTCATTAGTTTCCAACTTGAGATGTTGTTTCAGAAAAACAACGCGCTAGAGACGAGCTAGATTTTATAGTAGAAACAAATGCAATCATTGAATAAATGCAATAGTTTTCGCGAACTTGTAAGTAGTTTTTGGCGTGCGTCAAAGTGACTCTTCGAAAAACCAGCCTATTTATCATCTTTTCAGCGTTCGAACGTTCGATGTTTGGTTATACATTTATTCTCGAAATCGTCAGTATTACTGACTTCGTCCGGTATTATTCAACATCTTTGTCTTGTAAAAGAGTCGTTGAACTTAAATTAAACAATTCTTTATTGTTTTAACATAGAAACAAAGAAATTTATAGTAAGCATACATCAATCACAGATTGCTTTTTCAAAACTCAATAGAAAAAAAACTACAATATAATGCTTTTGAATGCTTGCGAATATTTTTCGAAACCTTTACAATTATTTTACCGCAGAAAAGGTTTTAAACAAATGTTCCTAATTATTATTTATCAACTGCAAGTGTTTATTAAGTTCTCCATGTTAATATAGAAATAAAAATAAAGAATTCATATTTGTAAGCTACGACATGTATTCGCGTAGTTTTGGGTAACGTTAGATGCACTACAAATATCAATAAAGAGACAAATTATATTAATATTTTTCTATTTTTTTCAAAAGCCTGAAGTGTCTTCAAATTTTTTTCACACTGAATGTCTTCCTATATCGAGAAAATTCTTTAGGCAACAAAGAAACAATGTGTTTATGATGCTAAGACATGCGTAAGAAATTTTATGAATAATTTATTTCTCTTTGCTTGTGCGAAAACGTGAAAACAAATTTTTGAACAATGTATTGAAGAATCACACATAATTATGGCAATTCATCAATCATAAACGTCAATCTAAAACATTACATGAAGAATATTTCGATAAATAAATTAATTCTTAACTTTTGTATGATATATTTCAATTAAAGAAATAGTGACGACCCTGGGACTTAAAGCAGTAAAATATGAGAAAATTAAGGATTACTTATAAATATTTGCGGCATTGGTTTGTTTATGCGCATAAGAATTGTGTACACATTTTAATTATGCACAATTTAGCTTAGCCCCTTAATGTCTATATATACATAAATTTTACCAATGCTAAATTGTGCAAATATTTAAGTGCACGATTCTTATGTGCATAAAGAATTTTGAACTCTAATAAAAATATTCTATCGTTGTTCTAAGCGATTCCTTTTAATTATAAATTAAGGAAATTTTGAAATTTTAGAAAACAAAGTTTTTTACTGTAGACTCCAATAAAATGCGAAATATAATTGAAAAAATCTCTGGCGAATCGATTGGCTTTAAAATTTTTGTGCATTATTTTATTATTCCATAATAAAACAATTCTAGCTTACTTATTAAATTAAAGACTACGTGTTCAAACTAATACCCACTAACAACACATACTAGAAATAGTTACACTTCCAAGGAGAGTGTACGACATTTGGGTAATGGGATTTTCCTGCAACTTTGGGACGTTTTCTAATGTTAATTAAAATATGAAGGAAACCGCGTCCGTTCGACCTAACGCTCGATTTTTCAAAAGTTCTGTGCTCTCTTAGAGAAAATCTATGAAAAATCTATTTTTGTTTAATCACTTATAACTTCTCAAATATTAATAGTACAGTATTTTAACTATTGGCATTTGAAAGGTGAGATCAAATGCTATCGATTAAAAAAATTTCATCAGAAAATCTTTATTTGTTCAAAAGTTATAGTTAAACGAAGAATAACCATTAAAATAACATAAAAAATCTACATATGTAATTTTAACTCAATTTTATTTTAAATTTAAAATTAAAAATTTTTTTTTTAATTTTTAATTTTGTTTTACTTTTGAACAAATAAAGATTTTCTGATGAAATTTTTTTTAATCGATAGGATTTGATCTCACCTTTCGAATGCTAATAGTTAAAATACCGGACCGTTAATAGTTGAGAAGTTATACGTGATTAAACAAAAATAGATTTTTCATAGATTTTCTCTAAAAGAGCACAGAATTTTTGAAAAATCGAGCGTTAGGCCGAACGAACGCGGTTTCCTTCATATTTTAACATTAGAAAACGTCCCAAAGTTACAGGAAAATCCCATTACCCAAATGTTGTACACTCTCCAGACTCCCCTTATCAGAACTCGGTGTTTGTCAGAATACATGTATAATAGTTGACAATGAAGTTGAAAGAGCATTTTAATAAGAAAAAAAAATACGTAATCACATTTTTATATTTACGCACTTAGAAATTCTTAAATTTTCTATTGAATGTCTAATTTTTCTAATAATAATAAGTATCTCGTTTAATATATTAAAATTTACGCGCTTCGCCGAAGGAAAGTATGTTGAGCTTGCGCTTGCGCGCCCCCTCTCCACTAGGATTTTCAGTTTGGCGCAGTGGTGGGCAGGTATGTTACCGACGGTATTATACCAAGTTTCCGACATGTAAGATACCAAGTAAAATACCATCTA
>UCOM01002327.1:0-27523 GCA_900474385.1 Ormyrus pomaceus | reverse complement strand
TGTTTTCCCTACTTTGACTCGACGCATTCAGAGTCGAAGATCTGCTCGGAGCTCCTCGTCGCAATTGTCTGCTCGGCGGCGGCGTATCTCGCGAGTTCGCCACCCCCTCCCCCTCCCCCTTCCCGCCGCGGAAGTGCTCTCTTCATTTCGGCGGCGCAAACATTATTGTCGTTAGCGCTGTCAGCTCGCAAATATTACCCCGCTGAATAAACCCGCGCTAGTCAATTGCCGAAAGACGTTTTTCGCTCGTCGCGGCGAGCTAATTAGTCGAGTCGCGCGGTGGAGTTAGGGGCGTTGGCGGCTTTTGCGGCCGCGGAGATTCACTGCGCCTTTTGGGGAAATATGCGCGGGGATGACGATTACGCGGGGGTGTATTAAATTTACAGCGGGACGCATAAAGTTTGCCTCTTTATTTGAGGTTCGAAGTTCCTTGTAATGAAAATGCAAAAACTCTTATCTTTTCGCTGGAATTAAATTAAAGTTTATATGCGCATGCATATGCATGAGAGGGGCCGTTCAAACGTATTTTTATATCCAAGAAATGTTTTGAGCTATCTTACTTTAAACTTTCTTTTATCAGGCGAACTATTTCGAACATTTTAATTTCACTTCGCCGAAATGGAGCGGAGATTAGAAAAAGAATAAGATATTTTAAACTATCTGGTGCGTTGTTTAATTTTTTTTTTTTTTTGTAATTTTTAAGTACACTTTTAATTTTGCAGAAAAGTACCATTATGAAATTAGAATTTTTTTTTAATTCGTTTCATATAACAGTTATTACTGGCTATAAAAATACGCTTTTGAACTTTTATATGGAAAGCATGTACAAACTTGCGTGAGTAATTTGAGCTAAGAGCAAATGTTTTACGGAACTCTCATTTACTTAAACTTTGTCAATATTATACTGCTTAAGCTATTATTCAAATTAAAATAAGTTGACTTAGCTTGTTAACCTTCTAAGTAAGTCGTTAAAAAATTATAAATATATAACCTTAATTCTTGAATAGAAGAAAATAAAAATGAAGTTGTACAGTGTTTCTTCTCAATTTTATAAATATTCAGTCACTCTATTCTTTTCAGAAATCCCACACTCACCTTAATGCCCTAAAACCTCCCCGGTTAAAACAGCAAACCAAATTTCCGGAATCGCGCTGCGAGCTAAATCGAAAATTACAAGAGCCGCAGTCCGACACGTCGCAGCAAAAAGCAGCTAATGAAACCAGTCGTCGCGGTAATGGCAGCTCGCGAGAGAGAGAGAGAGAGAAAGAGCGAGGCACACCTACGAAATTATCGGACGCACACGAGAGTGCGCTCGCCTCGCGCGCTTATACACGCCCACGAGAGAACTTGTTGCGCGCCGTTTGCCGAGCAGGAGCCGAAGCCAAGGGAATCTCGAGGAAATCAGCCAGACAGAAATAAAGCATTAAATCCAGTGCACAGCCGCCCCCCCCTTCCCAACGGAGCAGCGGTCCCTCGTTAGCCGCTCGTTTTCGGAGACTCTCGGCCGTTAGTGCAGCCGGCAGCCAAGTGCCCCCGACGACGGTATGTGCGAATTCGCGGATATAACTTGTTGCTCCGCTTTCAATTATTTGCCCCTGGCCCCCCGCGTTATCGCGCCTCGGTAAATGTATACTTTGGGGATCCCGATTGCGCGGCTGGAAGTGTATATAGAGTTCTCCGGAATTTTTACGAGGCCAGTTCTCAGTCCATCGGCGCCGCCGCGGCAGAGAGGCCTCGAAAGAGCGCGGCGGGGAAAAGGCAGTCGGGGGAAAGTCGATAAGTCGGAATAAACCAACACGGCCGGGAGCTGCGACTGACCGCTTTACGGCTGTAAAGGGACGGCGGACGGTTGTGTACAGAGGCGCTTACGCGCGTGTCCCTCTCGTAATAAAAACACAGGTTATCTCGCGGGGACCGGCCCGAGAACGTCTGGAGAGAATGGCTGATGAAGTAAGTTTTGTTGCTCGGATTCGCCGTTCTGCGAGAATTCGTAACGGCCGGGGCGCGATTGTGGGCCGATTTTACGGGCGACGATTCGTTTTAGATTTGATTTGGCAAGTTTGAATTACTTCTGCCGAGATATATACTCTTTTCTAGAGTTTGTGCCGTAAACGCGCGTTGACACGTCGCGCGATATATAACTCATTTCGCGATCGAAATTTATATTGTTAGATCGCGCTGATTAATCGGAAGGATAATAAACTCCGTTCGTTGCTTTGTTATTTGCGCGTGAATATTCTTGAATCTGCACGGTATGCAAACTAAAATAAGCCAGGCGCATTTTATATTTATATTCGCGCGTAATGCAACGCTGAAATAGTAAGTTCGCTTCGCTAAACAAACTGTAACTCGAGATCAATATCTTTTATTCAGTGTATGCCTCCACACTGTAACCGCGCTAACAACGAGTTCATATGTCGGGACAGAAACGATTTTCGCGTTTCATGTTTACAGCGAGGGAGAACTAGAAAGTATATATATGTATATACATTTAAAGAGAGCGAGAAAGGAGGTAAAGCGAAGAATGGGTCTTGCACGCAGCGAGCCGAGTTTCTATATGTGTGTCGTCCGTTTGTCACACGACACTCGCGTGTCTGCACGCCATAATTCGCCGGGCTCCCCCGCGAGATAATTATTGTGTTGCTGCTGGGAAGGAGGTCATGGTGTCAGAGCGAATTTTTAAGGCCCGCGAGCGGAGGGGGGGAAGCGCGGTTTGCATTTTATGCATGTCCAATGAAGCTCGTCCGCGAAAGCGCCTAATTGAGCCGACGTTTATCTAATCGCTGCTTGCTTGCTTGCTTGCTCAGAAGATATGGATCTTTGATGGGGATGCTTGGATTAACGCCGGCTTATTGCTGGACTCTGCGTAATGGCTTGTGCTGTGATGTAAAGTTTGATTAAAGTGCCGAAATTAATGGGCCATTTTGATGGCTTAATGTTCGGAGGTTTAATTGCGTGTTTTGCCTCTCCGATTTTCGGGGTAAAGAGAATTATTAGGAAATGTCAGATTAATGTTTTATTTATCGAATTCGTCGTTCCAAATGTACAGAAATGTGCAGGAATGCAAATAAAACAAGTGCTTTCGTAGAAGAGAGGGAATTCCTGAAACTTAAGCTTCCCGTCCTCAATGAGAAAAATAGAAGCATTGGGGGGAAAAGGAGGCGAGCATCAGCCGGAAGAATCTCCCGAATTTTCGCTTCATTTACCCTCGACAAAGTCTCGCAGCTCTTTGCAACTCGACACTTCTGCTCTGTTTTCTCTCGCGATAGTTTATATAGTTGGGGTTTTTTTCTCCCAAGCTTGATTGTCTTGAATTTACAACTTGAACGACCTCTCATAATTTAGTATTTTTATAAAGGCAGGTTGTTTGTCTCGCCTTACTTCATTTAATCTTGCAATAGAGCTTCCAATGCCGCATTGTGTACATTGTGCTTTGTACTTTATTAAATTATTTAAATTGCGAGTACATTGCATCGGGAAATGAAGATCGTAATCTACCCTATCCGATACGTTTTAATCTTCACTTTGCCTTCGTGTTTATTCAAAAACTCATATTTTATGAAGGTTCAATCGACTTTATTAAACTCATTAATTTAATTATTAAGCTTTTATAAATATTGTACGCAGCTCTATGTAAAATTTCTTTCTCCCGGATCAATAGTTGAACTCTTCGGTATAAAATTAGAATATTCACAGCAAAGGATCAACAATTTAAAAAATTATTTAATAATTGAAATTTCTTGCGTTTTCTATGAAATGTAAATTGAAATTTCGACAATAAAAACGAAGTATAATTCTGCAATTGATTTTCACAAAAATACTGTTCGATTTAAATAAAAACAATATTTTTGATGAAAAACAATGCTGCATTTCAATAATAAATCATCAAATTCAGCTTTGAGAATTTAATTGACTGACACAATTGATTTATCGACGATTGCTTTTCGAAAAGCTAAAATGTCTGCATGAAAATTCGCAGATATCGGCAGAAAGGAAAACAAAGAAAATAATCTAAAAATCTAGAAAAATTCAAAATTCCCTTCCCTCTCGCCGGCTCCGAATCCTATCTCCCGATACCCAGACCTCATTTTCAATACCGTCACGCGCGCTAAACAGCCCTCTGCGCCCATCCATCAGTCTCTCTCCTGTCCCAAAAGAACATCTCCCCCCCCCCTTCCCGGATACTCGGAGATACGCGATGGAGCCTGCATCCCTCGAGCTCGTAAGTGATGCCGGCAGTCCGTATAAACAGCATCTCTGCTCGCCGCCCGCGCGCGATATACGTATACGGACAGGTGAAGTATACGCTGGGGCGTACGTATATACCCACGTACAGCGGCAGCTCGTTCGCGCCGCGTCGACGAGACCGCAAATCGCGCCGCCGCCCTCGCCATTTCACGCGCCGCGCCTCGGCTATTTATGGCGCCGGGGACAGTCCGGAGGAATTAAGAGAGCGGCAGGATAAACAGCGCCGGCCTTTAAATTTAGGTACTTCGCGGAGGAGGAGGAAGAGGTAAGGAGCTGCCGCTGCTGCAGCGGTAATTTCTCCGGGTTTTCTGAGAGACCGAATGGGAAATTGGATTTTTTCGGCTTTCACGGCTTCAGTCGCGTTGGTGGACTGCCTCTGTAGTGTATGTAAATCTTGCGAGTGGAGGGACTATTTGCCAATTTGGTATGTGCATAGGAAATTGTGTCTGCGAAATTAAGGTTTTACTTCGCTCTTCAAGGGCTGTTGTCGTTGTTGGTACAAAAAAAGTGCGTTAATTTTTTATTACTGTGTTTTAAAATTTTTCTTGCACCCCCACATTATATCAAATATTTTAGCATTATTGAATTTTATTTTAGTTTTAGTCAATTCTGTTTACTTAAAAACTAAGTTAGCGACTAATTGTAGGTAGTGATTCTTATAATATTAAAAATTTCTTGAAATTTTGAACAAAATTCACTGAAATTGCCGCATTTTAATTTCGAGCAAGTAACAGTTAAATTGTAGTTTTGAACCTACAGCCAAGAGAACGAGGAGAAAACTCCTTGAAGATTTATAAAGCATTTACGTGTTTATTTATGCGCCCTGCCTTTTCAGTTGATCGGTGCTAATTGTAGTCTGCAAACTTTGAAGTAACTTACTGTCTTGCAATTACCTTTTATTTTTCAGTTTGGTAAACTACAGTGTAATAAAGAATAGCAGACTGTTTTATGAAGTCGACTTGACTACCTACGGGTTTGTTTTTAAATTCTTTATGTTCGGTTGTAAATAGCCAATCTTTTTTTTTCGTAGAAGTATTTTTGTTGAAGTAAAAGTGTTCTGGGAATTTTAAATTAAAAAAAGCCACGACTTAAAAAAATGGTTTCATAAAATCGAACAAAAAGCATGTATTATTGATCTTAAAAATATTGAGTGTTGTATCCAAACTTCTTTCAATAGCAGCGATGCAAATATCGAAAAAACTTGTCGAACAATACAATGCAACCATTAACACCAACGAAACAGAGAATGAATACATTTCAACTAAATCCATAGTTCACTTCTAATTGATTCCCAAGTTTTCCAGCCGCGCGAATCGTGCACTTTCAAAAATCAGAGCGAGCGAGCAACCTGTATTTCCCGCAGTTTATAAAATAAGCAAGCCGATTTTTTTTCCAGCCGAAGGCGAAACAAACGGCCGGGCAAAAAAGCGCGGCGCGTTTCTGGGTAGCCGCGCAAAGGTCTGGTTTACACGGCGGAGTTGCGTAATCGGTGCTCGCTCGCAGCTCGGCGAAATAACGCTCGAGCCCGTTTTCTGCCTCGGTGCCGGGCGGCGTATATTACAATTGATCGCGTTGTCAGCTGGGGGTCGGCGCGGTCTATCCTGTTATTACGCTGTATTATTGACAGTCGCTTTGAGGTTTTGGCTTTGGGTATTTGTCGATCGACGGGTTTTTCGCGGTTTTTTGCCCCACCGATTTCGGGAGACGTTTGAAAGTATAAAAGCTTTTGAAATTTTATTTGAAAAATGCGCCGGGGATTGATTTTTAAGCCCTTTTTTTTCAATTTGTATCGATCGCCCCTTTCAATTTTAGAGAGTTGAAGAAAGAATTTAATGTTATTAAACGTGATTTATTTTCAGGTAATCAAAACTGTCAAAAGGAGAGTGAGTATTAAAGCGTAAAACTTGTAAATTTAAAAATTTTATAAAATAATAACTTTACTGCAAATTTTTATTAATTTTAATTATTAATATTTAATTATGCAAAATCCATCGTAAAATAAAAATAAAAAACTAATTTTTAAAAATTACCGACCAGAAAGAGCTTCAATGTTTAAATCATATATTGATACCTTGACGTAACAAACGATAATAATCAGTTTCAAATCAAACGAATTAAACGACCGTTACACCGAATCAGAGCTTAATATTCTCGTTTTATTAAACACGCCACTCAGAAGCGTGTAACCACCAATAATTCGGCGCGGCACGAGAGTCTTGCATTACGCAAGCCGCAGATGTAAAGCAAGCCTGTCGCTCGAGTCTGCCTCTCCCGGCAGTTATAGGCATCGGGGGGCTTTTTGCTCGGATCCGGAGCCGGATGTGTACACGGGCCATTCGTTCCTCTCTCCTCGTCGGCGTCGTCGCCCGTTGTTATGCAACCGCGAATTGCAGCGTATATAACGAGAAGAGAGAGAGAGAGAGAGAGAGAGAGAGGGAGCCGCAAAACCCTCGTCAACCCATCGGACGCCGCCTCGACAACTTCACGCTCCCTCTCTCTCCCTTATTCTCTTTGCCGTAATTATCAGTCGGTATGCATACACTCCGGCGGCGAGCTCGTGAAAAGCCCGCTCGAGCTTTTTTTTCCGTTCGTCTCGCGCGGGGCCCGCGGCCTTGATGCTCGATAACAAGGGTAGAGAGAGCTATATACGCGTGATACGCGCGCTCGCTCGCCCTCTCTTCCCTTTTTCTCTGTTTTCCGAGCGGAGCTGCGAGAGAGAGAGAGAGAGAGTTCGAACGCTCGACCCGCGGAAAGTATGCACATTGTTGCCCGGAATTTAATTTACGTGAAATACTCGCGCGCGCGCGCGCGCCTTGTTTCGGATATTGTTCTTACTGTGGCGGCGCGACTTTGTTTGCGCTCCGCCGCCGCGCCGCGCGAGAGCTGTACTTTTTGATTCGAAATATGGGGCTGGGGCGGAAAGAGGGGGGCCGCGTTGTTTTGTCGGCCGCTCTCCGCGTGTTTTGTTTCGCTCTCTCTCTCTCGGCTTGTAAACGATATGCCCGCGGAGGTAAATGTATGCTGATCAGAGGGAACCGCGCGCTCGACGCTGAATTACTTATTTCGTCCGAGCTTTTGAATCACGCGCGCGCGCTTGTTTCTAATTAAGCGCGCTTTATTGCCTTTGCTGCGCCGATTGTTCGTAAGCGAAGAGTATGTCGCGCTTTTGTGTTTGGTTTTTTACATGTGGATCACATTTTTATTGTTCTCTTTTGGATTAGACGAAGTACTAAGTTATGTATTAGGTTTAATTGTTTTTTAAATTTTGCTTAGAAAAAAAAGGAAATTAAAAATTGTTCTGCTTTATATACTGAATCCCTCTTTGACCTAAAAATAATAAATGTTAAGCCGACAGGATTTTCTAATTAAAAAATTATTTTACGCAGCGCTGATGCTGTACAGACTAGTTTTACAGCAAGAACAAAAGCATTTTCATAAATTTTCATAATTTTAATAATGAAAAATCCTTGTGCTCTCGTTGTACAGACGAGAAGACTTTAACGGAACTAAGCAGATTTTGACGCAATGCTCCCGAAAAATTTGGCCAACCTTCTGAATAGCATCCAACGAACCAGTAAAGTGAACATTGGTATCAGCCGCGAATATATTTGCGTAGAACATTCTTCTACTCGCGCGATTTTTTCAGAGCGCAGGAATCTCATTCAATCAATGGCGGCTTTTTTCGCGAAGCGGAAAGCTTCGAAAAACGCGGCCTTTCTGCGCTTTACAGCGCGCAGTCGCTTTATCTGTGCAAAATGATAGCGGAGAGCAAGAGGGGAGGTTCGGAAAACAACAAAGCCGCCTCGCAACGAGTTTCCCCGTCAGATTTCCGAGAGCGCTTTTCAACGGCGCGCCGCTCGTCAGAAGAAACCGAGCCGGGTGAGATGAAATACGAACGACACGCGATCGGAGAGGGGATGCAAGAGGGAATCAAGAATAATTTCGCCGGACGTAACGGCGGACTATCGCGCGCGTAAAGTACACGAGGGAAGCCGCTGTGCGTTAAGCGCCTTCCTCCGAAAATGTCTCTCGCAAATATATACTCGCACACGTATACACATCGTAGAATGAGACGCGGAGGAGGGTGGAAAATGTAAAGTGTACAATGGAATCTTTCGAAGTCTCGCGGCATTGGCTCGCGCGAAAATAAAGGCAAAGCGTCGGATAAAAAGGGGGACGAGGGTAGAGAAGGAGTTCGCGAGAATGCACCCGAGGCACTTGCTCGAGGGAGGCGAAAGATTTAGTCGTCAGACGTCAGCGGCACGCAAGGAACTTCGCTCACTCGAGCCGTTGCCGGTGCTGCTGGTGGTGGTGGTGTTGCTGCTGCTGCTGCTGCTGCTGCTGCTTTTGTCGGCGACGGATTTTCTCGAGACTGTTGCGATCGAGGGCTTCTTCCTTCCTTCGTGTGAGTGCGTGCCGGGAGAGAAAGCTTCCCCCAGCTGGTTAATCGGTCGCGGATTTTCAGGACTGACGGGGGGGGTTTAAGCGCAGGACGGCTTGTTTTCTGGGGAAACAAAGCGAAATTGAAGTGGGTTCCTGCGGGAGATTTTTAATCTCGCTATAAGTTTCGCTTCTTACGAGTTCGGAGAGCTGTTAAGTTAATGACTTGGTGCTTTTTCAAGAAGTTTCTCGAGAGGGGGGTATTTTATCTATAACTAATATGTACTTGAGAAGTGTGTTGTTTAAATAAGAACACCGGTATTGGAAGTCCTTTTAAGTCCTTCACAATATTAATGATCGCGATATTTATTGTCATTGGCAGATTGAGTTTTTGAGATTATGGTTATAATTTATGATTCTTATAGACCTAAAAGTCATTTATCTTGTTTCGTGGCTTAAGAGGATGTCGTGAAATTGTGTTAAATTGCAAAACGATTTTTCATCATTCCGAACACGACGTGCTAAATAACTTCAATAGATATATTATTCCCGCTCCGCGAATAAAAGTAAAAATAAATAAATTGTAAAGTACAAATGCGAACTGATTGTTTCAGCGTGCTAATTATACTACTTTCGCGAATCGCAGTTTGTTTTGAAAAAAGGAGAGACCACGGGGTAAGCAAGTGCAGAGGCAGCATAGATGACAGCACGCAACGAGTGAGCTTTAAAGTTGCTCGCGGATGGCAAAGTGTTATACTTTTCAATAGAATACTGTTTTCGAACTAATTTTGTAAGACATATTTCGTCGAGGTAAGATGAAGTTTGCAGCCAAATAAATTGTTAAGGAAGTTATTTTTCATGTATATAAATATCACAATGTTTTGTTAATAATGCTCTTCAATGTATTTTTCAGATAATTTCCTCATTAATGCAGGCGGTGTATTGTATCTACTAAAATTCTCAACAATGTATTTTAATAAAAGTATATTTTTAGCATAAAATATTTTACGTAAATTAATGAGAATAAGCAGAAATAAGAAGAGTAGCTGACTTTATTTCACAAAGTAATCCTATAAGGGGATCTCGCAGCTTTCTAATGCAAATTATAAGAGCTTTTAGTTGTTTTCCTTGTCCGCTGAAAATAACTGATACGCAAATTATAGTAATATGTACGGCAAGGATGATTATAAATTCATAAAGCTTGAATGAGAGCAAAATATTCAGCGCTTATTGCCTCTCGATTCCTGCCTCGACTTGAAAAATTTGTCATAATTATCGGACTGTTCGTCGAGCTTTTGTCGATGCAGTTTATAGTTTATTTTTTCCCGCTTTCCAAAACCTTTCAACTGCGGAATCGGCAAATCCTATTATTGAATGGACGCAGTCCTACTTCCCTGGGAATTCGAAATCAAACATTCATTAATTTTAACTTTATTATAAGCGGCAAAGAGAAGCTTCAATTAGGAAAGTAATTATTCTTTAGAAATGCAAAGTACATGCAGAATCATCAAAGGAAATTCAATTCATCCGCATTAAATCATAAAAGATCTATTATTCAGTCCTCGTCGAAACGTTATTCAAATCATAAAAGAATCAATTTGTATACAGTTAAATGCAAAATCCAACTTGAATCCGAACACTTTCATTCAAATTAATCTCCCGAATCCACCTGAACCCAGAACAGCAAAAAAAAAAAGCTTCCCGATACCAATCTCTGTAAAAGGACAACTTGCGGCCCGACGGCAAAAAAAGCCAAAAATCCCCGGGCCGACTAATCGTCGAGCACTCCTCGCCGCAGCCCCGAACAGCGTCCGAAACGTTATTTCCCGTGGGTCGCATGATTCGATTGGACGAGGAGGAGCCGGCCTGAAAGGGAGGATGACGCCGGCTTTCTTTATGCCTTCTTTACAACACGACACCCCGGGCCAGCGGTCGAGCTATGAACCTCTCGAGATCGCGACGTCGTATACGTATTTTCCCCCCTTTTTTTTTCTTCTTCTTCTTTTTCGGCGTCGCGGCCATCGCACCGAGATCGCCGAGCTTTCAACGTCGTAAGCTTCGCCTTCCTTTTCATTCTTTATCTATAGTCCCACGGGTGGCCCGCGCCCGCCGAAAGGAGGGGAATTTTTCCTTGGGCTTTCATTCGGCTGCAGGCTGAATATCCGAGAGATTATCTGAGCGCGCGGAGCCCGGCGGGGCTCTCTCTCGCTATCGCGAGAGAGGAAAAAATTATGCACGCGAGCCCGCGAGAGAGAGAGACGCGGAAATGTTGAATTTTCAGCCGTTACCCGCCGAGAGGATGCATCTTTTCAGGGGGAGTGGTTTTTCGAGTGCTGCTATTTTTCTTTTCAGTCGGCTGAAGTGGCCGCGCATTTTAAGTAATGGGACGAAAAATTGGGCGGAGAATTCCCGTCTCCGCGGGCTTCTCTCGCAATTTTTCAAAATATATATATACTTTTCGTTAACATTTTTTTTTTCTTTGTAAATACGGGAAATGTTCGCTGAAATTCGACGGGTCTTTCGTTACGTTTATTTGCTCGTTAATTTTTATTCGGAAAATTAGCTTCTGGAAAAAATCCGATGCCAAAATTAATATTAATAGAATCAGGCATATTACTCCCAATTTGAGCACTTGAACAGGCAAAGGAGCCATTTCTTCCTCTCTCTCTCTCTCTCTCTGCGCTCTGGCGCCTTCGCCTAACAATCTCAACTTTATTTTCATATTTCACGCGTCTCTGGATAAAGTTAAGGAGAAAGATGGAACACAGAAGCGCGTGGGTCGGGGGATCGCGAGCATAACGAATTTTATCGGAGCTTGCGCAGAGCGGAGGAGGCGCTTTTCCACCGGCGGAGGACCGCCGCGAATTAAATGTACCGTTAACCTTCGAGTCTTTCCGGACGATTCGCAGTCCGCTGCTCTTTAACCGTCTGGCTCTGGTACCAACGACCGCGAACCTTATTGACGCTCCTCCTTTTTTTTTTCGGGCCGCTGCACCGTCTTTTATACCTTTTTATTATTCCCGGCGCAGCTGCGGGCGTCTTGATAAATTTGAGGAAATTAGGTAATTACGCCGAGAAGCGGGAATTTAGGATTCTCGCGGCTGATTGGGTCCGTCTGTTACTACTAGACGCGCGCATGAATTTCGGGGACGGGATTAGGTTATTGAACTGAATTCCATAAAAGTTTTTATTTAAAAAATTGTGTTTGATACTTTTCTTTATAGTTTATAGATAAAGTTTGCCGAGTCCGAGAGGATGTGCTCGCTTTTATCGATTCCCAAAGTTGGCCCGGAAAGATAGATGAGACGCGGAAATGCGAAGCGGGAGGAGACCAAATGAAAAATTTGTAAAGCAAAATGTTTCTCAGTTGTCTGCATCAAACTGTCATTCCTGCGCTTCGAACTTTTTCCCCTTTGTAAACCAGCGCGAATCTCTCGTAATCAAGAAACTCTAAACGTACATTTTTCGTTTACACATCGCCGCTTCGGCTTTCAAACCCTGCATATTTGGTTGTTTAATTTTCGATTTTTAAAAGGAAAAGTCGCCGACGAAACAAAGATCTTGTTAGGAATCGAGGTGATAATTGAAAAGCCGAATACAATGAAATGAGCGTATTGCTCGAATTACGATGCAAAAGGCAAGTTGGAAAAACAGAATCAATGGCCGGGTTAATTATTGTGCGTGGAGCCAACGGTGATATTTGCTTACCGACTAAAAAGGAATTCGGGTAAATACGGCAGAAATGCGACAAGGCTGATGGCTGTTGACTTTTTTCGATGGCACGAAACTCGTTAATGACGAAATATCGCATGATAAACAAAGCTAATTTCCAAAGTCGCTTTTTGATTATTCCAGTGAGGTTTGCAATTTAGGATAAATCAACAGTAAGCTAGTAAATGTATATTGAATTTTCTGCTTCATATTTTATCATTAGCTGCTTTATCACTTATATTAAAAGCAGCTTCAAGGCAGTGTTTACGCCGAGGCAATTTTCGCTCGTATCAAAAAACTAAGGTCTACGAGACCATTCTTTTAATTTCACAAATAATAACCTTTCCATTTTGTTATTGTATTGCAATTAAGGATCTATTAAAAAATGATCTATTCATTCGTTCATAATATTTTTTATATTCTTAAAGTAACAAATATCCTACTTTTGTGCAGTATACTCGAAACAATTTTAGCATAAAAATTCAATTCTCAGAATAACTCTGTATAAAAATATCAGCCTGTCTCCTTGATTAAATTAAATTCAATATAAGAGTAACAGAACTATATCAAAGAATGCGCGGATAATATTTATTTTACAAAATTGTATTTCCAGGAAACCGTATTATTCAATTAGCGTAAATACGTAAAACCTGTTTCGTTACTTTGATATTATAAGACGCTTGGAAATAAATGCAGTAGCGTCCCAAGGATAGCTAGAGCGCAGGTTTGGATTCCAATATAAACTCTGCATCTCAGCAGATAAAATGTTCTCTGCTACCAATAAACATAAAATTTTAAACTAATGAGACGAATGTAACGCAAAGGTGATACCTAATCAAAAGAACGCAATCAAGCCTAAAAATCTCATCGAGGCATCTCTGGCGTCCAATAGTCGTTCGTAATTCCCTCTTTCAAAAATCAGCAATCGGCACAAGTGCGAAGGAAACAGATACCCTCGTGAAGCGTCAATAGTAGGGCGCGAAAAAAGGCGGAGAGCGCGAGGAAAATCCAGTTTATTGGCGCCGCAGGGCTCGATCGACCGCGCGGATTACAGTTCAATTGACGTTATCGTCGGCCCGATGATTTTCGAGAGTTCGTTATCGCGCCGATAAGACGGGGCGCGTCGGTCGTGTATAGCTGTTCTAACGAGTCGAGAGGGATGGAAAGCTCATTCCGCCGTCTTCGGATCGGATTTCGCGGCGGCGGATGAATTTTTCGGGGGAGGGAAAGGGTTCCTCTGTGACTGGGAATGTTTTATGGACGGAAAAGTACGGAGCGCGACTGGGGGGTATATACGAGTACTTCTGGTAAGTGGCGGGGAAAATTAAGTTACGCTCCTCGGGAAAAATGTTTTCCGAGCTTTTTATGTGGAGAAAGAAAGTTTGTTGATTCGGTTTTGTTCTTCGGCGCGGCGGTAAGAGCGTTTCTGCTTGCTCGTACGAGGGGAATACAGGCAATATTATTTTTTTTTTAGCGAATTAACGAACAAATGAAATCTTTGATCGTCAAGTAAGTGCGGGAAAGTTTATGGCAAAGAGAGACATAAATTGAAAACGCGAACAAATTTATTGCTCCGGCGAGTAAATGAAATTAGAAGTGAAAGTTTTTCAAGAATAATTCATTTTGGAGCATTAATCGAATTTTTCGAATTGTGCAAGGTTTTATAAACTTCAAATTCGATGTTTTTCAAAAATTTTTAGCTGCGCGTACATAGATTCTCGCAACAAAAGGCTTTTCAATCGCTCTCGTAAATATAGTATACATTTTGAATTCAGTGAACTCTCAAAGCTTTGAGAATACCTGACAATCGAGGAAAAAAAGCGGTGTACCTATCAATTCCCGTAATTGGGGGATTACCTTATACTATGTTGGAGGAAGCAGCTTATCAAGGTATCGATTTCCCTTTCACTTGCATTAGCACGCGCGAGAATATCTTTTAGAGATTTTCTGCAAATCTCGTGCTAAAAGATTGTTGCTCTTTCGCCATCAACATTTTTTCACCGCAATCATTCAACTGCAGTCTCTCGATAACTTGCCTGCCCGCGGAAAAGCTCGCCAATACTCGCGGAAACAAATCATACCAAAATCGATACACAGAGCTTCCGTCAAGCCCGCCGATACTCCGACTGCCCGACGTATTTTCAATAATATCTCTTGGCTGCGCTCGTTTGATTACGCGCGCGCGCGCGCACACACACACATAGCTCCACCTGTTGCGAATAATCCCATTAAGCCAACAAGCAGAAAAAACTGAAATATACGGCGCGGGGGAAGACGAACAAAAAAAAGCCCGTTAACAGTCTCTACTTGCGCTGGCTCGATTCCCCTCGTAAATACGCGCTCGATCAGACGTCAATCACGCGCAGGACCGATGATTGAGGTTTCGATCGCTCGCGAAACGTCCGTCATCTGTCTTTGCCGAGTGGGTGGGGAGGGGAGGGGAGATCGCGTCGTCACCGGCACTGCCGCGCCGCGCCGTCAATGCACTTCTGGCGGAACAAAAATCCCGGAGAAACTGATGCCACCGCCGGTTTTCACAACCAGTCGACGTCTGCCTCGCGCCGTTAATGCACCGAGCCGACTCTTCCTATTTCTCCACTTTGTCAAGCGACGCATTCAGCCGAGTGTCAATGCCGTCGGCTGCGGTGTCGAACTTTGCTTTCATTAGCTTAATTGAGCAATTAGGCGAGCTTTAATCGCTTTAGCATTACAGACACATTTTGGCTCGAAGGAGATGAATCGGCTTCTTAATTCTGAATAATGAACATGTCAACCTTCATTGATTGTAAGCGTAGCTCTAAACATTCATTAAGAAACGTTGTTCCTTTGAGGAAGATCTTAATAGTTAGCAAACTTGTTCGTTTTTTAAACGTAGATTTGAAAAAAATAGCGTTGTCGAGTCAATAAACTACGTTATAGGGTCATCCGTAAATTGCGCTGTAACTCCGCAGGGGATCAGGACCACTGCAATGATTTATATTTAACATTACAAGAGGCTTACCGGTATGAATGCTTAAACCGACGAGGGAAATGGGGCAGAGTTCAAAATCCTGAACAATTGCACTGGGTTGCTAATGGATATTCCATATGTTCCAGTCATTGATACTGCAAAGCACAGCTTCATACACTTAGGAATATTTGCACGAAATAGCTGCAAGAGCTTTTAGGCGTTAATTAAACGTCATGAAAATGTATTGGGTCGATCAAAACGTAGGAACTCAAAGAATAGTCCGCGCGTTACGATGTACACAATTGGCATTATGTAACTTTGACGCTCAATAAGAGTCAGTTGAAAATGTATGAATTTCCGGTCGCTTTTATATTACGTCGAATTTTCATCGGGGCGTTTGTCTATAATTGAAGTACAATATTTCCTACGGCAGCTTGTTTGCAATCTAATCCAGAAAAAGGACGTGGTATTTTCATATAAAGGGTCATTCCGCCGACGAGCGTTTCATTAGCCAATCCAAAGGTTCGGTCAGGGCGGCGGAGAATCGGATTTCGGTGCAAATATGCGACGTTTCCTCGAACAGGGCATTTCGATTAGGATGTAGAGAAAAAGAACGTGGGATAAAGAGGGGGCGGAGACAAAGGGAAGCCAGGGACAGAGAAGTAAATGAGAATGAAAAAGAATCAGGGCGACCGTAGAGAGAGAGAGACATTAGGTAAAAAGTAGCTTCGGTTAGCTGCCGGATCCCCGAGTTTTTTCAGATTATTTTAGAAACTACTTGCAAATAATTAATTCCCCAGTGCAATCGGACTTGATTGGTTATTAGAAAACAAAAGAGTCGGAACGAAAGGCTATATTTGGAAGAACTATTGTATATGCATAAATACTTTAACGTAAATGACAGACATTGAACTAAGGCTTCTACTTAATTTAATTTGCAAACTGGTATGGAGGATATCCAATTTCGTTCATATTTATTATTGATTTCCTGTCAAAATGATTTTATATACTCGTGTGTAGAATCAAAAATAGGATACTGTTAGATCCCACTAATCAATTTGCACCACCTTCTATTTTTGCCTTATTTTTCGTATAACACTTATATTAGTTAAGTACGATTCTCCGCGAGTGAAATTAGAGATTATCGGCTTTCTTATCAAACTTTTTAGAGCGAATAAAAACGGTGACTTATTAGATACAGAGCCGCTGTTGAAATATGAACAATACCTTTATGATCCTTTTGAGTAATCTTTATACCGCAGTTAGTCAGCGAGCCCCTTTTCTCTTTACGTTGTAAAACCAGTGTTTTTTATGAACACTTCTGGATTATACTTATTGTTAGATCCAGTATTAGCAATCCTTCAAAGCAAGTGCATAAAAATGGTTTCTCTGATAAAAAAAGAGAAGCATTCTCCTGCCGCTTTTTATTACTCCGAGCCACGTGACCCGACCAGATTCTTTCATTACCGTCGTATCCTTATCTCGGTGGCTTTTTTACCCCGGCAATCTTAGCGGGCGAGTTTTTCTTTCAGCGGTAAGATATTAATGTGCCTAAGATGACTTTAGCCACCGGAAGCGTATCCCCCTTTTCGCGGCGCGATTATGTCTCCCGGAAAGCTCTCTCCGCCGCCTTTGACGTTTCGCACTCTCCGCGAGCTCCTTCAATCTTCTCTCGGCGCTCCGAGAGTTCAAGAGCTCGAGATTGTATTTAGCATTGTATAAAGAGAGAGGGTGCAGTCGAGGGGAGGGAGCACGCGGGAGCTCAAGATGGCTTAAGTATCGTGCGAGGTGTTGAGAAATTTAATTCTAGCCGGGGAAAACTGTGTTTGCTGATTAACTTGATACGTGGTTTTAGCGGAAATTATCCGGCGCGCCGTCCGCGGCGAAATTTCAGAATCATTTCCCGGCGCGTTCAAGCCGTGAACGTTGCAGTTTGTATTAAGGTTGCGAAAACGTTTTTATTAAAATGATTGCGGAAGCGAGTTTCTTCGAAATCTTATACCGGCGTTTTTGCGGCGCTAAATAAAATCAATAACATCGTAAAAGGTCCACGGGCGGTGGTACAAAGCAGAAATATGTGTGCAACTGAAACGTAGTAATGGATCGCGGGATACGTAAAATAACTAGCGAGAAAAGAAAGGGGGAAGAAAGAGCGCGGTAAGCGAAGAAAGAAAGCCGGCCGGAATAACAAGAGAAAACGGGCACGAGAGCGAGGAAAGATAGAGAGGGATATCGCCAATGTCGGTACGTACGAATGGGTTTTCTGCTGCTGGCACACGAGACGAGAGAGAAAGAGAGAGAGAGAGTTTGCTCGGCCGAACGGCCGCCGCCACGCAAAATCGAATTCGAGCCGGACAAACGCGCTCTCTCCTCCATAACGGTGTACACGTCCTCGCTCTTTTCCTCCTCTGATTTTTCCCCGCGTTGCGCGCCGCTTTTTTCGCGCTCCCGGGGCATTTCGCCCCCCTTTTTTTCCCCGAGAGCCGGGGAGCATTTAGTTGGCGATAAAGCCCGGGAGAACAGGGAGTAGGGCATTATTACGGCGCGCTTCGCGAAGCACGTGTTTACGGAGGCGTCTCTGCGCGCTGACGATTTTGGGGAAAAATTTAGTTTTATTTGCGGTCGACCCTCCCGCCGCCGCCGCCGCTGCTGGAAAATGAAAAGGCACGGATATACTGCGAAATAAATGTTGCCGCGGGGAATATACGCCCGGGATCTCAATGGCGGTCGGGAGTTATTTGTGTGCTTACAGTATTTCGAAGTCCGTTTGAACACGCTCGAAATCATCAATCGGCAGCTGTTTTACAAAAAAAAAAAAAAAAAGTAACAGATGTATTTTCGTTACTTTTTCGATTTGACGGAAAACAGGTCTTTGTAACGGGATATTTAAAAACACACTTTAAATTCGGCGCTTCACGTCAAAATGCTAAACCTTCTCACTAATTTCGGTTGAAAATCGGTTTCCTCCGACAGAACGTTTATCGGCATTTTACGCGTTTATCTTTCTTTTGCGACGCGCGAGAAATTTTATTCAATTAAATAAATAACAGTGGCAACATCACATTTCACGAGAGAAATCAGGGTTATACCTTTCAGAAGAGAGGCGTCAACAGGAAACTATTTAGAAAACCGCATCGACGCGTCCGGGCTATAAAATCGAGCGCGGCATCGACTGTCCCGTCTCCCCGGCTAATTAAAAAAGATTCACAGCTCGTGTTCCGCATGCGCGTCCCACACAATTTATCTACTCCCCGCGGGGTAAAGAGGGAGAGAGAGAGAGAGAGGTTGAGGCGAGCTTAAAAGCGAAGTGCCTCCTTAACGTCCCCCCGCCGACGTTCCTTCGGAGAGCGCGGCGCTGCGCGCGTACAAGCCATCGGCTTTACCTTCCCTCGTTGTCGTCGCGAAAACTTTCCGCCCGACGGTTATGGGAGAGACGGCCTCCTTCACGAGCGAGCTAAAGAGACGAAACAAAGCTTGTTGCGTCGACTCTCGGGCGCGCGCCGTCAAGTCGAAAAGGGTGCCGCGCCTCTGTATTGACTTTGCGCTTGTCAGCGGCAGAGCGGGAGAGATTTTTCGAATTTTCTTCTAACTGCTCGGCGACACGACGTGCAGCTTTGAATGGAGGATTTTGACGGATTTGAGGGACTGAAACAATTAACCCCAACGAATACAAGGGGAAATCTATTCAAGTTTATAATAGAATAATTGATTAATTTCATTGCTGCTTTTCAGAATCTTCGCTTTTGCAAATACACGTAAAACAAATTGCCATCCAACGAAATTCGGCTTTAACAGTACAATCACAATATTGAAAAATATCCCGAAGCCTCGTCGCAGCCCCGTTCGGATCGTAAACACAAGTAATCGCTTTCGGATGTCAAGCCGGACCTCAGGAAAGTTTTCTCTCCCTCCTCGGCTGGCAACGGAGTACAATTCCATTACAAAACGGAGACTGAAAGCCTAGACCTCTCGCGACTTTGGGCGCGCGCGAACAACGGCCGAGCCAGACGGCTGTCAATACCAGCCGCTCGAATTAGCCCGCGTTACGAAGCGGCCGTAGTAATTAAAAGTACATCGCTGTCGGCGGACCAAGATCCACTTCAATTAAATCCCCCTTCCGTTACCTTATACTCTTGCAAGCGATTTAAGAGGAACGGCGGACTTCTCGGGCGATATTCATATTTTCCCAGGGCTTGCTGCTCTAATCGTCGATGAAATCTTAATTGGAATGACAAAGTAGGTTGCGAGCAAGCACTCGAATGTGTTCGGTGCTTTTACTTCCTTTCCCTTTTTTTTTGGAACCGCCTGGCCGTGACGTTTATTCGACGCGAACGAGCAAATACGTGAATTGTCTCTTTCGACGGATCGATCAGTGGAATATTTCGAGGGATATAAGTTAGCGGATAATACGGGTTAATAAACCAAATTAAAACCCAGGCTTTTTACGCGGCCCTCGGCGACGATTCGGGAAAGTGATTTTTGGCCGAGATTCGAATTAAGATTTAATTGAATAACTCAACATGACAATGAATACCCGAGCGAGCGCGGAGTCGCGCGCAAACCGCTGTTTGAAACTCGCGGGCTCGAAAGTGCTCCCGGAGGACGTTTGAAATTACGACGGCCATAATTCCGGGCTACGCAAGAAGTCTGAGCATACATGCAGACGATTAGACGGCGCGCGGGACTTTTCCCCTTCGTCATTTGCCGAGGGCAATTGCCGCGGGTTAATATCGATTATCGGAGCGACCGGATCTGATGACCAACGCCCCTAAGCGTCGTTCTTCGGATCGTTTTTTCGTCGAGTCACCTTGTCGCGAGAAAAAAATATTTAATTCTTACTTTGCTGGAAATGCGGTGATTACGGTAAAAAATTGCGGACGCGTTCCTGCGCCTGATGGTTGTCATTTTCTTTTTTTTTTTTAGAGAAGTCATCATTATTGATGACCGATGTCAATAAAGATTATAGGGTAGTTTTAGTCGACGTTTCTTTGTCGAGCTTTCGTGGAAAATTTGTATTGGTAAAATAATAATTAAATTACTTCCGAGACTTACGTTGAAGGCTTGAGTAAACTTACGTGACGACGAGGATTTATCAAAGGTATAAATTGTACAACTCACCTGTAACAAAAAGGAAAGGTCACAATTAGAAACATGGAAATTTGAACGGAACAAATAATAATGAGGAGAACGATAACGATTTTTTCCAGATTTCTCCATTACAAACAATTCTCATGAACAATTCCCGACCAAGTTTTCAAGAATTTATTGAATCTAAACTCGATAGACATCGGTTTTAGAATCCCCCCAAATATTGACGACACATCAAATGCCTAAAAAACAAAAAAAGTCAAGCCGTTTTTTTTCGTAGAAACATCTCGCCCGCTCATAAATCACGCGACGGCGTAATAAAATGAAAATAAAACTATTCGTAAAGAGCTGCGCTTCGAAAAATGTGTAGGTTTCAAACAGCGAAAAACTTTTACGAGGAAAGTTACGCTCCGGCACTGTTATTCCGTCCCGTCGTGTCCGCGCGCGCCTCATAATCAATACAGACCCGTTAAAACGAGGCACGCGGCGCGCAGTATAGCAAAATATTAGAGACACAATAATTGTCGCGCTGCGGATTGGTTGGATGAGCGAACGACTCCGATGGCGCTTCTGCGAACTGACACGAGTCAATGTACAGGAGGATGCAAACTGTTGGCGGTGTGAGTCACTCGGACTCTCCAAAAACCTGGAATTCCCGCTGAGGTGCGATGGTATACGTGGCAAAGAGAACGCTTGTCCTTTCCGCTATGATGTTTCGGGAACATGTAATTGGGTACTTCTTGGAAGAACGTGAGGTCGTTTGATGGTATATAATTGTAGAGCACTTTGTCAGTTGTGGGAATAACTAATTTTACGATAAAAATTATGTTTAAACCGGATAATAAAGTTTATGATTTTACGTTAGGCAGGTTTCCAAGTAGAAAAAGTTAATTTTAGCCAGACAATATTTATAATGAGATGAATAAGTAATGTATGAAAATCATTCCTTTCGAATAAATTTTTAACGCTTAAATCTTTAAATAGAGTAGCTCAATTCAGTACTTTTAAATAATACAGTAAAGTAAATATTTCACGAGGCGTTACAAAAAAGAAATCAATAGTTACAAAAACCCTTCCAGCAATTTTATTAAAAGTATAATGGTGCCAGGAACCTGCGTACGCCGAAAAACCTTGGAACTTTTAAACCGTTGCCCTTTTCAGAAGCAGTCTAAAAAGTACACGTTCCCCATTCACTCGAACGCAATCCCCAGCGTAACTTTACTCAACAAATTGCTTTCGCGACTCGAAAAAACCATCGCTCAATACAACCCGGAACGGGCCCCCCCGCCAGTCCATGCAAACGCACTTGACCATCGTTCGCCCCAGCCGCGACGGCGCGACTAAATATTTAAGCGACTTGGCGCGCGCGACGCGCCCTCCACCTCCCTTGGATTTTAATTTACATGTCATACCTAATTCACGTCCCCGGCGCCGTTACGCGCCCCGACAAAATGTACGCGCGCGCGCGCGCCGTCTGCTCGAGCGCGCGCCGCTTGAGCTGCTACTCGAGCTTCGGTGACGCGCGAAAGAACGATTTAATATGGGGCGCGAGAGGGCGAAACGTCGCCGTAGTCGCTCGGGCTGATTCGATTTTCCTCGGCCGAGAGTGCATTGCATTTCTCCCGGAGATCTTGCGAAGGAGTCGGAGCCGCGGATGCTACCGGTATTTGACAGATTTTTGGCAATTTTTTAACTTCGTCGCAATTTCTTGGCAAGTTTTCGTGCTTCGCAATATCCTCGAGGAATTGTCGAAAATTGTTGGAAAATCTTGGAAGGGATATCTAATATCATTTGGTATTAAAAATTTTTATTGCAATTTCGGCGGGGCGAATGATACGTCAAAGAATCTTTCCGGCTGACGCGGAAGATTTTTCGCCATTTTTCGTACTATTAGATAAAAATAAAATGATTTTTCCATTCTCAGTACGTAGTCCACATTCGTCTCCGTTCGAATGTAGACCTCCGCCGAAGCTTTTGTCCGGAGAAAAGTCGGCGAAATTTCATTCATGCGCGTGCCATTTCGCAAACCAGATGGACTTTTGCATTATACGCGGGGCGCGCGGGAAAAGTGTCTTAAAAGGGAATATCGCGCGCGCGGAGTCTGTAAATAAGATATCGACGTGTCGCCGAGAGAGAGGAGTGACGCTTTGCGATGATAAAAAAAGCATGCCGCGGAGACAATTCGGTGTGCGCTTTCAGCAAGAAAATAGGGAAATTTTTTTGCCCCGGGATGAGATAAGTTTCCACTGCGTAACCGTACTTTTAAAGTTATTAGGACGTAAAAAAATGTGCCGTAAAGTGTACAGCTATTACGAGTCGTTCTGAATTATCTAGATTAATCTGCGGAAGAAAACTGCACTGCATTAGGATCATTAGCTATGATGAGCTTTTTAATATTTTTCAAGCGGATGTACTTTAACAGGCTTAACTATACTTGAATGACACGAGAAATAGAAGCAATGTACTTTCATAAAATGAACATTGTTTCATTATTAAAACTAAATTAATAAACTTTCATTCGACATTCTCAAAATAAAACTCTTGCTTTCTAACCAATCATAGACAATAAATAAACATTAAACTTCCAATAAGCGCTTTCTAAAATAAATGAATCTGCAAGCCCGAGAGAGAGAGAGAGAGAGAGGTACTTTATAGCAGCCCAATTTCATTTAACAATTAATAGCCAGATCACCCTCCCATAACTCTCCTCAGTAAATTCTCCCCGCAAATCCTCTTCGATTACTCGCAACAGCGCCTCCTCTCGCCGCGTCGCCTAATTTTCCATACGAGCATCGATGGCTCGAAAATTCACTCGACAAAGGCGGCGGCGGCGGTCCGCCGCCACGTCGACGTGGAAAAAGGAGGAGGATCGCGCGGCAAAGCCGTAATAAGAAATCTCTTCTTTCTAGCCTTTATATCGTTATATATAGGAGTCGGGAGGTGGGTGGGGGAGCGCGCAAGAAGGCACAGACACACGACGTACGTGCGAGTATCGCGCGCGAGAGCCGCTGCGAAGCCGCGCGTAATCAGTGCGAAATCCCTCCGGAATCGAGGCGGGCTTTCTATCTATCTCCCCGGCTCTTCTCTCCGTCTCCGACGCGGCGCACTTTTTTTTCAACCTTTTCGGACCGTCTTGGTTAGCGAGTGTTTATGAGCTTTTTCTTAAACAGCGACAATCGTGTATAGGCGTCATTTAACTTCGTTGGCGTTTTAATTCATTGCATAATGTGGTTTAATCAGAGATTTAGTTAAGAATCACGAGTTTTTAAACAAAAGACTTACTTATCGTCCGAGTATTCATTTACTAGATTGAATCTTGGTCGTTAATTTAATTATTCGAGAAAGCACACTGTTAACTGATCAATCTTGCACGACGAAATCACTACAAAATACTCTCTCAAGGATCCGAACGGCACTGGCCGAAGCGAGCGTTATCGCTATATGAATCTACCCTGCGGTTCCCCGTTTCTCCCTCGGTCCGGTCCATCCCGCAGTTTGCTTTCTCCGCTGCTAATAAGTAGGGGGATCACGCGATGAATTTTACCGCGATAAATTGAACGATAAACCCCCCCGCGGGTTATCGTCGGCATTTGCATCTATTTCAATGGAGAGGCATTTTTGCGAATGATTTACCGAGCGAGATTATCGGGGGATTAACTCCGGAAAGAATGTGTTTATCGGAATAATACGGCCGTTGCGCCGCGCGCGTATACGGAAAGATGATCGATCGCGGGAGGCGCATGCTTTAAGCAGGTGGTCGACCTCCCATACATCATTCGAGGACAAATATGTCACCGCGCGGCTGATTAGCAAAGAAAGCTAACGATTTCGAGGGACAAAAAAAAATCACTCTCTCGACTGTTCGATCACACGCCGCTCTCCTTCCGCCGCGAGGCTCTCTCATCGTTTTATAATAACGTTTAAATATGACTTTATTATCAGATTAAACAGCAGCGGGCCGATGTATCTGCATACGGCGCGCCCCGCGAGTCGCACACACAGCCGAGACTCGCGATCGTTTAATTGGCTCGCGAAACAATCAGCCCGAAAAGCGTAGATTCCCCGCTCGCTCTCTCGAGCCCCCTCCCCCTCCACCCCTCCCGCGAGTAAACAAATCAGGCGGAATCTCCCGCGCTCTCTCTCTCTCTCGCTATTCCCCGAACGGCGCTTTTATCTCCCAGAGACTCTGGAGACTCTGGAGAGCGAACGCGAACGAACGAAGCGGGAGCGCGCGGCGAACGAAATTCGTTGTCGCAGAGACTGCGCGCGATTGTGTCGAGGTCGAACAACCGCGAGAGCACTTACGAGCGCGAACTTCCACGAGTTGCAATCACGACTACGGAGAGAGAGAGAGAGAGAGAGGGGAAGAGAGAGAGAGAGAGAGAGAGGAGCTAGACGGTGTGGCCGCGAGGGGAGACGAGATATCAAATATTTACCAACCACTTGTCCCGAGCGATAGTGCTTACGACGACCGCGGGTGCTTGTTGTTTTTTCCCCCGGATCCTCGAGAACAGAGAGAAGAACGCTTATTCTTTGGGCTTTGTGCTTTGCTTTTTGTTGCGGGGCGAGCGGGGAATAAGACGCCGCCGCCGCTGCTGCTGCTGCTGCTGCTGCTCGGCTGCCTGTAGCCGGGGCTCGTGTTTCGCGGTATTGCCAGCCATGTGGGCGCTGTGTTTGTAATGATTCGCTCGCGGAATAGAGGGATTTCCAAGTGGCTTTATCTCGTTTGCCCGCTACTTTGCTTGTCGAGAGCGGGGCTTATCTCTTTTCAGCTGTTAATTGTTCAATCTTCCGGATAAGATTGTTCGTCTACGTTTGCAATTAAATTTTCTTTGATAAGTGTTTAAATTGTTGGATATATTTTTAAAAAGAACAATTAATTTTTAAATCCTAAAAATCGGTTTGGAGAAAAAAAGAACCAGTCTGCCCATTCATTGACTTGTATTACTTTTATTCTTATTTTAACGCGATTCCTATTGCCCGTAAAAAGAAAAACGACCTTTACACTGTAGTTGCTTAAAAACTCCCTCAGATTTAAAACAAAGATCGTTACGAAGTAACAACCGAAGACGTAAACCGCGGCGCGATGGCCATTAAATTTAACAACCGGCTCGCTCTCTCGCATTGTTAAGGACTCAAGTATAATTGAAACAGCCGTGTAACAATAATCAAGCAATTGGCTTGCTGGTTAACGCGCGATCGGGCGACAAACTGCACGCCGCCGCCGCCGCAGCGTACAGCCTCGGCCGCGATAACGTCCACTCGCGGCGCCTGCCCTGCCCGCCTCTTCTAATTCGCATTATTTCCCTTTGAATTTGGGGCCGCGGACGCGCCGGCAGAGAGAGAGAGAGAGCCGGCGTTAATGAACGAGGAGTAATGAGCGACAATTCCGCGGGCGCTCGTGCTTTCGAGTGCCGGGACGGGGCGCGTGAATTATCAAGATTATTATTATCGAAACCCGGGGCCCGGATGATAATTGTTATCTGATGGATCGACGAGTCCGCGGTTTCGTTTTTAAGGGGTATTAGCGTTTCGACGATTGAGATGTGCGAGCTGCGCGCGGACAAAGCAGTCCCGAATCCGCATTAGTTGGCTGATGTGCTGATTAATTATGTTTTATCGATTTGACAGCTCGCGGAAGCCTTGACGGGGGCTTATCGCGGATCGACAAATAAACTGATTAATTTGCTATAATACTATGTCTAAACAGGCGTTTTTCTCAGACCCAAATTCCGAGTGATCGATGGGCGCGGAGAAGTGCGCGAGGAGAGCAATGACTTAATATTCAGCCCGCGGCGGCGGGAATAACGAATTCGTCCGAGCCTCTCATCGAGTCTTATGATTATCCATCAGGGTGTGAGTAACGCCTGGCGCCATAAATTTCCGCGTCAGCCGCATACATCGGCAAGTCACTCCCCGCGGCGCGCACAAGTGAAAATCATCCTGCGACCGGCCACTTAAGTACACGCGATTTGTTTAGAGACTCGGGGCCGCCGGCAAAAAGAGGCCTGCTAATTTATTTAGAGGTGAAAAAAAGGCCGCCGCCTCGGCTTAATGATACGGGGCCTCGGGCCGGTGCATATATAACTTATGCACAACGTGATTTCGTACGATGTATACAGGCGGAGGCGGCGCGCGAGAATCTTTTCCGCTGGCGGGGAGAGTGAGTGATTCATGGCCGCGCGGCACTCGGGCTTATTTTTCTCTCGCTCCTCGCTTTCGGCTTTTTTTTTCATTTTCGCTCGTTGACGTAATGGACCGAGTGAGAAAAGCTTGAGATGCGCATGTATTTATGGCGTCACGGTACATTTCGGCGAGCAAATAGCCCCCCCGAGATGCGAGCCGTTTGTATTTATCTTATTCTCCTCGTTGTGCGCCGCGATGATGCCGCGATGTCCCTGCATTTTTCATAAAGTACAATGAGCGACAGAATTTGGGACGACGTATTTTTCATATTTCACTTTTTATCTTTTGATTAAGTGATTTATAGTGGAATACTTCGCTCTTTAATTTCTGATAATTAAACGCTCTGAGAATTAAAAAGGGGGATTTTAATGATCTTATTATTGATCAAAGGCTTAAATTAATAGTTGAAGGAAAAGTGTGCTGCCAAGTAGTCTTTCCTTAAAGTCTCTATTATTGAAATTATACATCAAGATAAAATGATTCACAAGACCCGGTAATGAAGTATAATGTATATAGTTCCTGCAAAAATTTTCCAAGCGAATTTACACTTTTCCAATAAATGCAGTTATTTGAAACACCTCATAACCTACTTTACAACTAAACGCAAAATTCAGCAATAAATTAAAAAATATTTTTCAATAATCTTAACCCAGATTAACCAGAATATAAATAAAATCTTAAAAAATATCGACTTACAAACTAACATTTTCAATCTTATCTCGAAGAATAAAGATCGTTCCCACATTAAAGTTGAAAGCCCTTGTTCCCCGCGCATATTTACCAAAGCAAGGACCCTCGGACGAATCCTATATAAAAAAAGGCGTAATCCGAAATTCCAACTTTGTCCGAGCTCTTGCGCAAAGCTCCCTCCTCAGCGGCCTTCAGCGCCACGTGCGTCGCTGCACTCGAGCGTTCGGTGGATTTGCATCGAGGGGGCATCGGAGACGAGCAGGGGGGGGG